>VZTO01009724.1:12511-83148 GCA_013400615.1 Syrrhaptes paradoxus
CATGTATGTATATGTATGTGCATACATGTGTTTAAATACATCCCTGTACATGAAAGAAAATTGTATGCACATACATTTTATATACGTGTATGCATACACTATATGAATATATGTCTTATATACACCTCCTAAGATATCCACTTTGGCCCTAGAAACTTTGTAAGTACACGTCAGTCCAATAATTCATTCTTTCAAAAACTTCAAGTTTTAACTAACCAGAATCAGGCATGCACAAACACTTTGGTAGTTCTCTGACATGAAGTGCTGGAGCTTTCCTGCATACACTCATCAGCGCTATAGTAACAGAAATAATACCTGCACCTACGAGGTTCAGACAGTGCTGCATTGGGGTGGCACAGGATGTTCTTTTTCAACAGTGTTACTTGACAAGAAATTAAATCATATCATCTTATGCTGCTGCTTTCTCAGGGGATGAATTACATGCCTGTAGAGTCCTACCACAGAGTCAGTCCTGCTCTCCGGATGCTTTTAGCAACACCTGCAGGCCCTGCTGCACACGCTAGTTACAATAATGTAATGCTGTTTGGAGGCTAATGAACAGCACTACTTTCCAGGGAATATTACTTCTGTATGAAAATTTCCTCTTAATTCATTTCAGAAAAGCTGTGTCTGATATAGTCCGAGTGCATGCAAGAGAGGAGCAAGATGCCTCACACCAGAGACTCTTCATCTCCGACTAGCAGTGCAGGGAGCAGAGCTTCCTATGAAACACCAGAGCTATCAGACCTCCAGCGGCTCTTTTGGTTCAGAGGAGGGTCTGATAATCACGTGGACCAAGTCTGGCCAAATATTTACCTGGGAGATGCGTAAGAACATACGGTCTTATTATTAAACTGTTATCGATTCCTGGGAGGAGGAGGAAGGGGTGTGGTACACTGGGGAGCAGCTGTTGGGTCTGCAGGAATGTTTTTGCAATACAGGCTTCCAAAACTGATAACATAAGGAGTTTGGATGTCATGAAAAACATGATATACAAAATGGTGACTTACTCGTGGTGTGTCTGAGTTGGGTTTTCTGTATTTTGTGAAATTGTCATGGTAAGAACTATTTGTATTCTAGATGAAAGTCCTTATAAAAATCAAGCCCAAATTGGTGTCAACTCTAAGGTGTGTTATCTGCCCTGGAAACTGTGCTCTACGGCACCAGACAAGAGCACGGTAGCCCTTACACTCAAATTGGAGTAGCAGGATCGAGAGCCAGATGAAGGAGGACCCAAATGAATTATACAATAGGGATTTTGCCAGTGCAAATCCAAACTTTATTTCAAAGATGGTAAAACTGAAAATATCAAACAGGATTTTTCATGCAAATACCTTATTCTTGTGACCACTTCTATTTATTGCCATTTCCTTCTTTTTGGATTACTGCAGATTATACAGATCATCAGCTCATCTGTCCCCACTCCTCCTTCTCATGAATACATCAGTTAAGGATCACAGTTCTGTGCAATAATTTCAGTCCCAGTTTATGCTGGGAAGTTTATGGCTGGTGACCATGATGCAGTTACTTCATGTCTGAACCAGGAATAAGGTGCCGCTGCATCCAACCTATGCACGCTATGAATGAGAGATTAGCACTAGAACTTGCTTTAAAAAACCTATTTAAAAGCAAATCTTGACCACTTAATACAGTAAGCCAGGTTCTCAAGAATTAATTGCTGAGAGGTATTTGCTTAACTAACAGTATCCCACTGGGAAGTCTGTGCTCTTGCTGCATTTTTCATGTGCAAAGCACTATGGGCTTCTCAAATCTGCTATTCTGGAAGTGAGCTGCAGTTCCTGCATCCTTCCCTAGTGGGTGCAGGCACTAACTTTACACCATGCTACTTTAGCAGAATGTTAGGAGGGTTGCAAATGAGCCCTTCATGTCTTTCAACAGGTGGGCTGCTAGGAGCAAAACTACTCTTCAAAGCCTCAACATTACTCATATCCTTAATGCAGCAGATGGGCCATATAGCATCAACACAGGAGCCAAATATTATGAAGATCTGAAAATAGTGTACTATGGAGTAGAAGCATTTGATGATCCTGCCTTTGATTTAAGTATCTTCTTCTACGATGCTGCCAATTTCATAGGCAAAGCCTTAAACACTTCAGGAGGTAAGACAGAGGCAAAGAGAAGCTTTGGGAGGAAGTTTCAACACGAGCCAAATGGCTTCTCCTTGCAGTGACAGGCGGCCAGCAAAACTCAGATTTGGAATACGGTTTGAGAAGACACATGCAGAAGTGTCCGGGTCCCTGGGAGCTGGGGAAGGCTGTCTGCCCCACACCCAGTGTGGTGGGAAGAAGGGCCAGCTGCAGGAGCAGAGGGAGAGGGAAGGGCAGAGGTTATGGCACTGGGGGTGCTCCCCCATGGGTCGTCCTGCAGGAACTGGTAGGATCCATGTGACCCCGCACACACCGCACAGCCCTCGCTCCCCTGGCATGGGCTCTGGCCAGGCCGTCCTGCCCCACGTTGTGCAGCCCTGCTCCCAATGCGCTCAGCTGGCGGCAGCGGCACTTCAGCATTAGCTTAAATGCTTCGCATGCTTAAGTGCTTCACAGAAATTGGAGCTTTATTCAGACTGTCTATTAAGCTAGAGAGGCAGCAGAAATTAATGAACTAAGTAGAAAACTACGAGCCTGACCCACAGCCTGCTGAATTTTTGTCAGCAGAGTTTGGATTATGGCCTAGTTATAATTTCCATTTGTTCCAGAGTTTGCTCCGACTCTGACTGGTTGCGAGATCTGCTGCTTTCATTGGAGTGCTTTATTAAATCCCCAGTTGTAGCTCACGGGGCTTCTGAGATACAGTAAATTATAAGTCCATTTATACAGGCAGACTATCCTACAGAGTTTATGGGACTTGTCAGTGATCGCAGTCAGGGCTGGGACAAAATTTTCTGCCCAAACTGTTTTTTGGTTTTGTTTTTGGTTGTTGTTTTTTTTTTTTCCCATGGAAAACTATGCTAAAAAGTTTAGTCACAGAAACCTTCTCCTTCCACAGAAAATTTGAACTATTTTAATTTGAGGGCTGCGTTAGATGCATGAGGTCAGTGTGAAATACCACTTTGCCTGAGATGTATGGCATGACCTTATGCTAACCCTCCCTGAAAACATGAGTATCCGCTAATTGTCACCGTTGTTTTCCCAACTGGTTTCTAGTAGTTGTGGTCCTCCCTGTGTCTTTCTCACTGTGGAAATGTGAAGGCCCACTAACCTTGCTGTGCCTTTTCCTGCAGGTAAGGTGTTTGTTCATTGCGCCATGGGGGTGAGCCGCTCTGCGTCTCTAGTGCTTGCCTTTTTAATGATCCATGAAAACATGACACTTGTGGATGCAGTGAAAACAGTGAGTGCTCACAGAGACATCTGCCCAAATTCAGGGTTCCTCAGCCAGCTCCGGGACTTGGACATTAAACTAAACGAAGAGAGGAAAGGAACCAGAGAATCTGCTACCGAAGAGCTGTAAGAGAGTATTGCTGAAAGAGACGGTACAAAAATGTTATTTAAGTTTTCTTTATCTCTTTTAAATGAATTGCACTTGTAAACTAAAGATGCAAGTTTATAATACACCAAAATGCATGTTATTACTACAAGTAGATTTTACTTGATCTTGCCATTTTGCAAAGCCCTCCTAGATTATACTCTATGATTGGCTGCATATTGTATCCCTCACTCTCCACCTTAAAACATCGCTCTCTACTGGTAAAAAAGAAAAAAAAAAGAAAAAAAAAAGATATCAAGTTCCACTTCAGAAATAGCTGCGTTTCAGCAACTAGTGAAGCTCATATCACTTTATGAAGTGTTAGGCTATTTGAGGTGAAAGATGCCATATTATTTATGCTACAATAATGCTTAGAAGTTTTCTTATGAACCATCCCCCCACTCCTTTGCTTCCTGTATCTAAAGTGGTTTGTATTTTGAGTCTCGAATCTGGCACTGGTTAGTTCTTGCTTTTACAATTGGTGGAGCCCGAGTTGGGGGTAAGAAGCTGCTAAAAGGCAGAGCAGCTGGGAAACAACACAAGCCACTCTTTAAGAAATCAGCCCAGGTCTCTCTGTAGTGTTTTCCCTTTGACTGTTCATCAGATCTACTTTTATTTTTTTTCCTCCATGAAAATACCTTTGTTTGAGAGAGCATTCAAATATTGCTCATCTTCCCTAGTAAAATTCATCCAGGAGGTACTATAGAAAATACTTCTGAAGAAAAAGGTGGGTTCCAGGTGAAGGCCCAAAGAGCTGCATGGGCAGTGGGAGCGGGTACAGGAAAGTATTTCACAACAAAGTTCAAAGTATCCGAACTTTGTCTGATAGTTCAACATTATAAAACTTAGTATTTTCTTTCTCAAAAATAAAGTCATTATCATTGCAACATCAAGTTCTATGGCATTGCTTTTGTGAAGGGACTCAAGTGAAAACTGAAGGGATGCAGGAATGGCAAGGGAGGTGCTGACAGTCATCAGGCTTTCATCTTTGTGTCTCTGGGCCACCATAAGAGCACTCAATAGCTACTGTCATCTGATGGATCAGTGCTGCCTGGAAACTATGTGAAGCACATCTGGCTCTCAGTTCCCAGCGGACAATCATTTGCAGCACAAAGCCAGCTCGGGGATGGCAGTTGTTTGCATTCAGAGTACAAACTCAGAAATGCAGAGGCATGACTACTGCCCACCATGTGAGCCGTCTGCTCAAGAACAGCACAGCAACAAGGGAAAACATTCCTTGCCATTCCCAGTGCTGGCCACAGGGTAAATTTCTGCCCTCAAGACAGACAACTCAGCACCTTTTATAATGCTCTTTGTCGATAGCTACATCTGTTATGCAGGCCAGGCTATAGGAGTGAGAGCACAAAGTAAAGCATTTGGCACCAAGGACCTGACCCTCACAAGAGGACATCACAGGGAGTTTTGCCTTGGACTAACCCTGGGCAGCAGGAGAGCAGTGCTGGAGCACTTCTTTGCTTTAGTTCCCTGCTCATGAGCTCCAGGGCTGCTCTGCAAGATCAAAAAAACCACAGCAAGTACAAATTATCATCTTAAACATATACTTCAGATGAAAATCAAAATGTAATATGAATGTTTCAGTCACCAATTAACTCTTGACAAACTTATTTCAATCTACGGAACGAGTGGGGGAAAAAAACCCCAGCAGATATGGCTGTAGAGATGCCCCCAGCCCCAGGCCCCTTTACCTGTGCTCCCCACTGGCCTTGCGCAGCAGCAGGGCTGAGGCCAGACAGCCATTTTCGTCTGTGGAGTGAAGGCACAGACGAAGAGTCCCTCGCTGGGGGTGCAGGAGTATCAGCGAATTAAACGCATTCCACGGACAGAAACTTACCGTGTGTTTAGAATAGTGGTGGGTGCAACTAGAAAACCTACACCGTGCTAACCCCGCAGAACAACGCACAGGACGTCATTTCTCTCCCTGTGACGTAACACACTCGGTTTCCCCCCCCAAAACACCCGGCGCATCCCCGCACCCCAGCCCGGGTTGGGGACGGGCGCTGTCCCCTCGCCCCCCAACCCCGCCAGTCGCGGCACCACGTTGTGCCGCCAGGTGGCGCCATTGTCCCGGCGCGGGCGGTCCTCCGGCCGGCAGCACCCGCGGGGGCGGGGCGGAGCCGCGTGGAGCCGCGGGGGGGGGCGTGTTGAGGGGCCAGCAGCGGGGCCGGGGGGACGGGGAGCCGGCGGTTCCCCGCTGCCCACCCGTCCCTGGCCTCAGCACTGCATTGGCCTTTTTGTTCCGAATTCGGGTCAAACCCCGAGGGGACGGGAGCAGGCCAGGGGCTCGGCCCAGCCCTCCGCACCCACTCCGCCGAGAGACCGCAGCGGGCCCACTGCGGGCGCCCAGGGCAAAACCCGGCACCCCCAGCACGCGCGCCCCGCGTAACCTCAGCCCCGCGCGCACGGCAGCGGTGAGACCTAACCACCCCACGGGCGCCCGGATGAACCCCACTGCCCACCAACACGGGTGGGCCGGGGTAAGCCCGCTCACAGCTGGGGTAACCACAGCTGCCCTGCTGACAAGCACACACGGCACACCCCAGGTGTGGGGGTAAAGCCCAGACACCCCCCCGCCATGCACAGCTCGGGGCAGAGCCCCCCAGCAGCCCGGTGCCCACTAGTGTCGCCCCAGCGAGGCCGGGGGTCACGTCCGCTCCCACGCCCGGACGAACAGCCTCTCCTCAAACGCAGGCTCCCGCTGCCGCCAGTTGCCTCGCTCTGGCTGATGCTTGCAGGTCCAAAGAGGGCAGGGGATTATGGTTTATAATTAACACAATTAAAAATAGACTTTGAATAAGCCGAACACAGAGAGGCTAGAAATCTGTTGTGCAACTGGCATGTTAGGAGGAAAACAAGTGGCATTATTCAAACAAAGGTAATCCAAGACACCGACCGCAGCAGGGGAGCTTCGACTACCAGGCAAGTACTTTTCAGCTTGTTTACAAACCAAACCCCCGTGAACTCAGTACATGCACTGAGCAGCATGAACTTAACCACAGCCAGCTCCACAAGCAGGGAGACGGCGGCAGGGCTAGGCCAGGTTATCGTCTCTAGTGGTGCACTTAGAAACTCTAATATTTGTGAAATTCTAGTTTGATTTCCATCTGGATTCCCAGGCTGAGGATCTCTCACTGAAAAAGATACTTAAATTCAAGGGGTTTGGTTTTTAAAATACCAGTCCACCTAGTATTTAAATTTCTTACAGATATATCTATAAAATGATAGCCATGAAACACTATATCTGGGTTTCCTTCTCAGCTGATGTTCACAAGAGTGGTTCCTGGGAAGGGAGAAACTGGTTAGCCCATTACATTGGAAAAAATGTGAAACAGACTATGAATAAAATGCTGTACAGTTCAGAAACAAAACCTGGGGGGAGGAAAAAAGAGAGATTAATAAATTTTGAGAGGGGTGGGGGGGGAATTTTTTTTTTGCGTTTTTTTTTTTAATACTCTTTATAGTTTGGGGCTTCTATAGGTTATTTATAACTAGGACAGAATTTTCAGACAGAAATGAGATTTTTTAGTATCATCAGCCTTCCTCAGAACATTTTTATTGAGGAAATATGTTTGTAGGGCTGTGGAAGCCATAGGGATGCTTGGAGTAAAAGAGTACAGAAAGAGAGGACTGGGTTAAATTAATTCCTGCTAAATACCTACCAGCAGACTTGCTGTCTATATGGGAAGCCGGAGCCAGAATTGTACCAGGGTAAAAAGGATACTGTGTCTATTTATAGCACTGCCTTCAACACCATAGGAATTCAAAGGAAAACTCCAACTCAGCACACAGTCTTCTCATCATCTGCTTCTGTCAAGATTAAATTAGGCTGAGATCATTCCCTTCTCCTGCAAATCCTTGCTAGGAAGGATCTGTTCCTTTCTGCAAGTAAGGAACTACCATGGTACAAACTAGTTGTCAGTGTTTCAGAGCTCAAGTGGTCTGGGCTCTGGGAGTCCTCACCCAGCCAAATGTCACTTCTTTCCTCTTGGTAGTCTGAGGAAGAGGAGAAAAAGAGCCTCACAAGCCTCAGCACTTTAACAGGGAAGACCAAAGGTGTTTCACCTGCTCTGCATCCCTGCTCCCTGTACTGTCCCCAGCCCTTTTCCTTACACTGGATGCTCTGGGGCACTTACAAACAAAAGGATAACATAGCTCCAGCCTCCCAGGGCCAGGCAGCAGGGAGGGAAAGAGGAACAGGATCCTAGCACATGGTCATGGTCATTCATGGTGTCACTTACTAGGATGAGGCCCTTATCCTACAGGGGCATGTGCCCCTCTTGGCACTGCAGGGCCACCCATCTCTGGGAAGGAGTGGGCTCCAGTAGGTGCGTAGGGCACCTATTTAGCAGTAGAAATTATCTCTGATGTTAAGAGTACAAATGAGAGCAGCCTTGGAAAAGGTATTAGCAAAAACCTGACTGCCACTTTAAAAATAAGGCTCGCTCCTGGAGCTCCTTACCTCCACTCTTCTTTTAGCATCATGGTGGCTCAGATCTTTCCTTCTCATCTTCCACGTTCCAGTTTCTCTTTAATAACAGCTGCCCTTTCATTCTTCACAGAGAACTACCTACTCTACTCGCTTCTCTTCGTAATTCTGTTATCAAGCTGTCTGCTGGGTGGGGAGCAGAAGGTGCAGGACTTGGTGCTGCCTTTGAGGTACAGATAATTATTATGTGCATCTGTTATTGTGGTTGCTGCCTCAACAGGTGGAAAACATGCTGTTCTCTGATAGATATGCAGCACTCTCTGCTCCTGCCTTGTCTTTTTCCTAAAGCCGATCTTGTGGTATTCCTAAAATAATAAACAGCCTCACCGCTGCAACAGAAACCCCTGGTAAATACATTTTTATGGGAATGAAATATTAAAGGATTTGAACAGTTATTCACGGAAAGCAAAATATGAGCAGCAAGGTTGGGTAAAGATTCAAAGGCTGGTTTACTTCCTTTCCCTGGGGCACATCAAGGCTGTACTCTTTGCACTTTAGAGATGGATAGAGGGGAATTACTTAACCCAAAATGATGGAAACAATACAGGCTATAATAATATAGCATAAGAGTTTCTCACATTACATCTGTTCCCCGTACTGCTGGCTATATTCTGCTTTCACATTCACGTGCATTACTCTCACTGGATTCTGGAGGAACTGTATTTGAAGCCAAAATGCATTTCATTGTCTTTCTGAAGTCTCTCTATGGTTTAGTTGCTAAATCCTGAGCTCAGGGACTGGGGACAAAGCTTGTCTAAACATTGCCCAGTGTCTGTGAGATTCCCATCTGTGTTTTACTTTGAATTTCATCTTCCTACTTTCCTAAAAACACAAAGCAGAAACACACATTTCCTCTGCTCCGGAGTGCAGGAATCACCAAATTTCCCAGCAGGTTCTCTCACAACATACGACGGATCCAAGTTTGTCTAAAAATGCTACAAGCCCTTTATGGAGTAGAAAGGGAGGAGATCAGAAACGTGGGCCAAGTTTCTGAGTGTTATGAACACCCCCACTCCCCAAAAGGACTCTATATCCTGTTTCCTCTCTCCCAAAAATTTCACCTGGCTTTGGGTTTCATTAGGAGAAATACACATTGCTTGAGCCCAGGCTCTAAGTCTTCAGTCCGTGCTTCCTGCTGACATTGCAGAGACTACAAGAGCCACGAAAGCTGAGTCTGACCTGAGGGCTTTAAATTTACTACAATAGCAGAGAAAATTAAATGGAGAACACGTTAAGCGGGTTGGGAGATTGTTGTTGACCAACAAATCTTCATTAAGTTCCCGCACCAAGCTGTGCTGCACCTCCTATGAAACTGATTACTGTGTCTCCATCTGTGTTTCAACTTCTTCTCCACCAGACTTAAAACACATTCAAACTTGCTTTAGGTCTAATTAGAAATAAAACCAGTTTAGAGGTGTTGGTGCATCGTTCAAACAGGCCAAGTTCCACTCTGTTCACCACCAGTTATTTACTGCCCTGATTTTTGCCAGCTCTTTTATTTACTGCCAGTGTCTCACAGAGACTTTGTTCACTGTTTTTGGTGACTTTCTATTTTGTTGGTTTGCATTACCAAAGACAAAGTCTGAGATCAGTTCCTGGCACTGCTCTACAGACATTTCAGCCCAAGAGCCACCAGCATGAACCCCAAGGGCTCATACAACTCACACCTCCCCACAGCAAAGCCTGTGCTTGGCATGACAGCAGCTTTCACAGGATTAGAGCAAAGCCCTTTTCTGATACTCATGACTGAAGGTATGCCACCACACCTGGGGCCTCTGACAGCCTTCCCCACAGACCACTACTAGAAATACAGCTCCACAGGTAAAACTCAGGTGCCAAGCTACTCTGCTGTATGGGCTTTAAAAACACTCTGCCCAATTTAGGCCAAACATAGAGAGCTTAGAGGGAAAAGTACAAGGGAAAGCAAGGGAAATTAAACAGCAGTACTGAGAGATCTACATCTTTAGCATCTGCAGTGTACATGCAGAGCAGGATCTTCTGCCACAGACTGTCCGTGTTCTAAGGTAAGATAAGGACCAATTATTAGGTATTTCTCTTTTAAATATAAAGCACAAAACAAAAGGTACATGCAGATATAGCATGAATGAGGAAGTGCTTAGCCTTCGGCATCATTCTTTGCCAGATAATACTTATGGTGGCCAAACTATGTGTTGGCCGTGGAGACTGGCCCTACCCATGCCATGTTGTCCTCAGAGTCAGATAACACTTGAAAAATGTGGATGGGACTCAACATCTTCTGTATCAAAGACAAGGCATTGATTATTTGGGTTTGTGCAGCAGCACCTCAGCACACCAGCTGTCACTGGCTCCCAGCACTCAGGCACTGCAAGGCAACTGCCCCTTCACAAAAGCTGCTGGGCGTGTCCCAGGCAAGACTGAAGAGCACAACCACAGCAGCTGCCTTCTCATGGGATCCAAATTATTTTTTGCTAGCAGTTAATTGGTTTCTATGATCTAGAAGAAAATGTGTTCATTTTGTAGCAGGTGATCTATGACATTTGGGGGCACATATTTTTAACTGCTAGTTTGTTTTAGAAATGCAGCAAGAGTTAACCTAAAGGACAAATGATTAGAAATACGGGTAACCCCAAGAGCTAACACAACTGCTGGGAAATTCTAGACCTCAAATTGGCTGTGCTACGGAATATGATGAGTTCCTATTTTTTTCCCTTCAGCAGACTTAGTGAGATTTTACAATGAGAAGGAAGCAATTTGCTTAGCTGACTTGGGATTTCATCTCCTTCTGTTGCATCTCTTAGACTACACACACATCAGCAAGCAAGTCTCAGCTCTGTTCAGTCTCAGTCTGAACTCTATACTAGCTTGATTTATTGTTTTTAGTTCTCAAATAGTATATTACGTTATACCCCAAAGGGTCTGATTAGAGCTGGCTGTATTTTAATGATTTATGAGGGGCATCTGGGACTGAATGGGTAGCATACGTGTTGTACCTCTGCCATAGGAGGAGTCTGTACTGATCATACCAGACTCTCCAAGACAAGAGCATGTCAAATTCCCATAAGCTTTAGTTCACAAACCTGATTTGACAGGTGGCCAAGCTAGCACTGGGACTGACCGTAGTTCTCATGGTGGGAATAAAACAAAACAGCTGGATTGCTTCTAGCCATTGCATTATGAGAGGATTTCCATTCCTTTCTCTTGTTCTATTTCTATCTTGCAGTGCTTAAGGAGGTGTTTATCCTTCCCAGTTCTGTAGCCAGAAACCTGGGCAACAGGAGCTTGCTATCAGCTCTGAGGTTTATCTTCCTGCCAGAAGGTACTGGTGAGAAATACAGGCTACCAGACCTAGCCTTCCAAACATCTCCAAGTCCTGCCATGGCTATCACATTGCTATAAAGTCTCAGATCAGAGAGGCTGGGGTGAGAGGAAGAAAGATGAAGAAACAGCTAGAAAGACAGTGCAGTTGTTTTTAAGCCATAATGTCACTGCATTTAATAAGGGACTGTGCTATTTTTTTTTTAGGGTATCTCTAAAGAAGGACTTTGCAAGCATTGAAAGAAGAGTATCAGGAGCAAAGCACAGTGATGTAGGGTTTCTGTGTCCTTGGTTTGATTTTGCATGTTCTGAATTCTACTTTGAGCACCAAAGCCAAAATCTGCTGAAGCATTCCTGGGAAACCTTGTCCTCCAGCACGGAAGTCCAAACTTGACCATGACTTTCACCTCATACTGTAAGCTGCCTTTGGCTCACTAGACCTGGAGGCCTTTGGCACAGCTTTTGACCCAGCTTTTGACCCAAATTAAACCCAAGGATGACTCTTAACCCAGGTTCAGCTATCACTACTACCAGCGTTTGGCAGCACCCTGCCCCTAGGTTGCCTTCCAACTTAGACTTGTGGAGAGAAGTAGGAAAATAATCCAACTTAACTTTACCATGTCCACCTGTGCGGTGGGAACAGCAGTGTCTTCCTCATAGGGTCACTGTGATAACAACTATAAAATGCATTCCAGTGCTCAGGAAACACCAGGGAACTGGCTGCCTGTCTCCTGCTGTTTTCCATCTTCCTTCCCAGCAGGTTATTCAACCCTCCTGCTATGCCAGCGTAGAGATACGTGTCTGCTCTCTCCTGTAAATTTGGTAGCATAGAGCTATCTTTGTGGTGGTGCTAGAGACCACCAGACAAGAACAAAGAGCTGTGAAGCTGCCTCCAAACAGAACAGACCTCCCTCCCACCCCCACCAACAAAAGCAATATATTGTTTTTAAGATAGGAGAATATACCAGAGCTAGTCACAAGGGAGGAGGGCTTTGCATTGTGCCATCTTTTCAGTTTAATCCTTGGGGCAGAAACCCAAGGGATTGGGATTTTTTGAATTTTGAAGCCTACGCTGGGCTGGAGGACACTGTTATATTAGTTATTGTTACAGCAGCCTCATTCACCTTCAGATGTGGCCTGCTAAACTCTGTTGGGGACCCAGGACACTGACCTAAGGGACTGCATTACAACTGGGGTTTCGTGCAAGGCACAGAACAGGAAATCCTTGGCCTCTGATCATTGCTGAAGCAATAAGCAAACATGACTTCTGCTTCAGAACATTTTGGAGGAGATCTGGAAAAATTAGATCAGGCTAGATTAAGAGTATGCCACACAGAGAAAGCCTGAAGAGTAAAGCCATGGCTGAGAGGCTGAAAACAACACTCAAGTGACACTTTGTCCTTCTTTCATTAAACTAGATGCAGTGTGCCCAGCAGCCATCTGTGGCTTTCTTGTGTTGTGTTCATTTGGAAGTAAGATGTCTGGACACCTCTTACAAAGTAGACAGTATGCAAAAGAGTGTAGCGGTAGGGCTGCTTGTCAGTCACAGTTTCACCCCAAATAGCCACAGAGAGGGAGCAGAGAATGCACCCTGTGGTGTACCTCACTCACAGGCTCTGCCTCCCACACAGCGACAGGGCTGAGGCTGAAATGCTTCACCACAAATGTGAGCCTCCAGACCACTGGATATGCTCCAGAAAAACAGACTCATCACATTTCAGACAATCTGTGAATAAACCCAAGCTTGTACCTCTCTGCAGGGTCATGCTATACTAACATCATCCAGTAATGAGAGCATCACACACTTCCTGCAACTGCAGGCTGCAAATATTCTAAAAGTGATGAAAAAACACCTAGGATTTGTGTTGTTCTGGGACAGTGAAGGCTTTGGAGTGGTTGTACCAAACCACCAGTGTCAGCCAGATGACGCAGCTGGTTACTGGCAGCTCCAAGAGAAAATCAAAGTGGCACGTTATTCCTGATCTACAATAACCTGCATCAACTTGCCAGCCTGTCTTTCAGAAATGTTTCATCTTTTGAGTTTTTCAGTAATCTTCTGAGGGTACTTCCAGAAGAAAAAAAATGGAGTTTACCCATTCAGAGTATACCAGCTTTCACCTTGGACAAGTCATTGCTGGAGGCAATAAGAGATAGAGCAATATTACAACTTTTGTGCACAGAAGAGCTGGCCTTAACGTAGAGGAACTGAATTTTAAGCAAGCTTGTCTTCAAGTGGGAGCACGGGGGTAGCAAGAGTCTCTCATGAATGTAGCATGTCCCAACAGCTGTTTAGTGCTATAGTACTGTAGACTGGCATTTTTGTTTTCTCCCTTGAGGGTGGAGTGAAAACTATCAATTTCACTCCCGTGAGGGAAAACTATCAGTACTGAATGGAGGAAGGAGTTACAGACCATCAGAACCGATCACTGGTCAAGTCTGATGGCTGAAGTCCATTGCAGAAGATGATGCTAGCAATGGTGCTTGATCTAGGAGTGGTAGCCTGGCAGGGAGCTAGAAAGACTCTTAACTATGGGCATTCTGTCACAATGACAAATCGCATGGAGATGTAGAAGATGCATTTTGGACCAGCTACTGTGTTTGGGTCATATGCAGTGTGTCTGGTTATCTACCAGATCATGTTGGGTTAACGGGTATAAGGATGCACCTGGCAGCCGAGAGCATACGAGTACCAAGGGGCTCCAGGGGGCCCAGTTCTGCAGCTGAACTCCTGTACTCACAGCCAAAAGCCCTGCATCTTTTCTGGGACTAGGGCTGGAGGGGAACCGACTTTCCTTTGCTTGCTTGCCAAGAGCCAAGTTCAGGTCCTTAGAGCTCTACAGTGCTCTCGCTCCAACTGATGACTTCATGAACACCTAACATCAGGAGGAACACAGCTCCCTGCACAACTTTAAATGTTTGTGTTTCCCTGCATATGCCAATGACATCATTGCCACCTGAGGGCCTGAACTCTGGTCTTGGCAGGTAAAAGCCTTTCAGGTCACCTTACATTGGGGTTCTTGCTCTTGATGCATATTTATATAATGATTGCTAGATGGCTGTAATTAAATGACAGTAAAGCACCACCTAAAATGCACTAGTAATAAATTCTTAATAGCTGATGCTATAACAAGCAGTTACAAAAAAATACATTGTAACATGCAGATTGTTAACAGTGTCTGGGCCTTTTAATGCACAGCTTTAAAAAGTTACAACGCACACTATTAAAATGGCATGTAAAGTTTGTAACTAGTAAATAAAAGGCCCAATTCAGCAACAAAATATACCCAAGCTTCAGTGGTGAAGAAGCCACAGAAAAGCTTGGGTGGATAAACTATCTCTTATCTCTGCAGTCCTTCTGGTGATGCTACCTATCAGCCATGGTTTCTGTAGGACATACCCCTGGCTGGTGCAGACTCTGCCCCTGCCTCTGTCCTGACTCAGGAATGTGGTTAGGATGCCATTTATATTACAAAAATGCAACTGTGTCCAGAAAATCATTGGCTTTGCATTCTCTGAGGAAGGGGTGGGTAAGGGAAAATCCATTTAGCTGCCCATATTTTTCACTTCTCTTTTATCCAGTCAAAGCTGCAGTGTGGGAAATATCCCTACAAAGATTATTTTCTGTGGCCAAATAATAAAAAAAATACACATGCAGGACCCAGAATAGCAAAATCAGCGGGTAGCTAGGTTTTGCACATTTGGTACAACATTGCTGCACATGGAAGGATGGCTGCTTCTGTCTAGCAACCATCAGGAACCACACACATGGCTGGTAGATACAAGTGTACTAACCAGCTAAAGGCAGGAGAATATTTTACACTACAGTTGCAGACAAACACAAGGCCACCCTGCCTCAGGGCCTGCATGCTGAGGTACATCCCGAAACAGTCAAGACCATCAGGTCTGAGCCCTGTTTGCTGGCCCACAGACTTGCTGTGAAAAAATTAGATATTTTTGAGGCTTCTGAGGCCTGGCAACCCATAACATCAGTGAAAGCTTTGGTAAATTCAGCATCTTTGAGAACTAGGATGGGATGATTAATTTCTTCCTTACATTTGAAAAGTGCTTTGCATCAGAAATGTTCCTGCTGATTTCCCTGGTTGTCACATGGAGGAAAGTTCTACTGGGACAGAGAAGAGATGTCATGATCCTTCTCCAGTTAGGACAGAAAATTTGGTACCATCACAATAGTGAGGGGAAAGAAACGCGCGAGATGTTTTCTTCTTCCTTGTGCTGCACAAAGCTGCCCAATACAGAGATTAATTTAGTTATTCTGCTCCTCAACATAGGATCTGCATGGTCTGTTGCGAGCAAGTCCACCTAAATGGATTTTGCCAAGCCACACCAAGTGGGTGCCGTACCCTAAATGTATAGCTGGGTTAAAGTTGTGGGCCTGGAAGCCTCTACTAAATTTGGAAGTGCTGTTCAGATTACATCCTCCAGCTGCTGGAGAGATTTTCTTACAAAGAGTTGGCTACTCAAATACCTCGTGCCTCCCTGGAAACTGCTTCTATCTCAGCTTTCAAGCCCAGCCAGCTCTACCTCAGTCATCGCTGTATTTGATTCATACCATCTCTATCTCATAGCGCTCCCAGCAATTGATAAATTATGGCTCCAGCGAGACTATCAGGTTAAACACCAAGGAAGAAAGAATGATTACTGTAATACTTGTCATTTGTGTGGAGATGTAGAAACACAAAACCCTCTCTCAAACATCTGTTATCTTGGAGGAATATTTCCAAGGGATAGGCTTTCTGAGAAACATTTACGACTTTTAAATAGGCATGAACTTGACACGACCTACTTTGGCCAAGCCCTGGGCTTCACCTTGGTCTTTTACCACCACAAATCAGTCTACTTGAAGTGCAGTCAGACTGATATCATCACTGATACGAGAAGGTTACAATACATACCAGCTTGAGAAAAAGCAGGATGTAGAGCACTTTATTTTCAGGATTTAAAAATTCAGAAATATTTTCACTAAAGCCAGAGAAAAATGGCTATGTTCTACCCATACATAAAAGCCAATACCATGCCTGGGATGATTAAAATATTCAATGTATCACTGAAATGAGAGCATTGACATCCTTGCATTATATTAAAATCCCTCCTTTACCTTGGCATTGGAAAATTCAAGGAAAAGCAGAGGATATAAAGGCTTTCTACTAAATATCCTAGACACAATAGTTGTTTTTTTCCACAGCATCATGCTGCACGGTTTTGTGTCACGCCATCTCAGCCTTCACACCATCCTCTCAGCTTGATGTCATGCCAATGTGATGCCAAATTGTCAATTACACTGCTTTTGAGTTTGTCCTTATTTAATTAAATACTATGGTGTTGGAGAAATGGATAAAAGGTGGCATATGTTTCCAAGGACTGAGACACCTGCCAAGGGATACCTGTCTCTAAAGGCCCTCTCCTCAGCCAAGCACTGAAGAGCACTAAATATGTTATGGATAAAGCTGTGGTCACTGAATTAACTGAAAACCAACCAAAGGGTCCACAGTATATGCAGTCCACAGGGGCATTCACTACTGGGAAGAGAGGAAGCGTAAAGATTCAGGAAGGAGATACTCCCTGGGACTACTTTCATGGGACTACTTTCCTTTCTTCCTGGGATAGTCCATATACAAAGAATCATTGACCTGGCAGCTCCTGTAGCCCAACTGCAGCAAAGCCACTAATGGGTTCCCAGAAAGGCAGCTACAGATGCAGGCACAGTGTGGTGACGCGTACAGCCTGTGTCATACTCTGGGTCGCTCTAGATCACCAGAATGACCTCCTGCTCTGCAATAGGCCTCTTTGATTGCAATTCTCCTACTAGTTGTGATTAAGGAAATTCTATAACACAGTTCAGATGCCATTACAGTTGTAGTACAAACCAATTCACAATTAATCTAAATATAATGGTAAAATTTCTCCTATGTGATTGAATAATTACTGCAATACAACTCCAGCAGGGCAAAGATCAGAAACATTCATATGAATATCATTCAGAAACCAGCATTTTAAAACTGTATTGCTCAGTCATACAATCGCATCGCTTTTGAATCATTCACAGCCTGTTAGTTCCAATTATTTCACATTTGAAATTTGAACCCCAGTCCTTCCTTGTTATTGGACACAGAGTTTACATGAACTGATGGTGTTCTCCAGTTGAAAAAATGTGACCAGAATGCAGATGGAATATGTTTTGTACACAGCATTAGCAGTTCATGTCTGTGTTTCAACAGGAGTCAATTTCTTAGCTATAATACAAGATCAATGTGAACACAAGCTGAAAGTAATCTTAGGGTAATTCTGAAGAAACACACCCATCTAACAAAGAACATTTTTCCACAACTTTTGATATCCATGTAGCACACGCTACCTTCTTTTGCCAAGCCCATGCAATTATGTTCCCTTCTAGAAAAACAAATTTAAAAAAAATCTCTGAAGGAGCTCTTTGAGAATCATAGAATGGTTTGGGTTGGAAAGGGCCTTAAAGATCATCTAGTTCCAACCCCCCTGCCATGGGCAGGGACACCCTCCACTAAGCCAGGTTGCTCAAAGACCCATCCAGCCTGGTCATGAACACCTCCAGGGATGGGGCATCCACAACTTCCCTGGGCAACCTGTTCCAGTGCTTCACCACCCTCACAGTAAAAAAAACTTCCTCCTAATATCTAATCTAAATATACCCTGTTTCAGCTTAAAGCCATTACCTCTTGTCCTATTGCTACACTCCCTGTTAAAGAGTGCCGCCCCATCTCTCCTGTAGCCCCCCTGGAGACTTTGCTTCTTCAGGGTGAACAACCCCAACTCTCTCAGCCTGTCCTTGTAAGAGAGGTGCTCCTGCTCTCTGACCATCTTCGTAGCCCTCCTCTGGACTGCTCTAACAGGTCCATGTCCTTCTTGTGCTGAGGACTCCAGAGCTGGACACAGAGTTGCTGCCTGTCCCTCCCCATCTTGACAGCAGCCCGAACTTCACAAAGTTACTAGGATTTCTGGGCAGTGCCCTGTAATTCTCCACTCCTCTGACACTTAGGAAAGCAAGGCTGACAGCAGCCTTCAGTCCTCTGAGACTAGGTAATATGAAAATCAAAGTATTTATGTGGTGGAGAGGGTGAGAGGAAGGGATAACAGGCAGTACTATAGAAGAAAAAAACCAAAACAGTTGAAAACAACTTTACAGGGAGAAGTGCCCTAGAATGGTCATTAGCCACGCTGCAAGGAATGAGACAAAAAAGAGGAACATTTGCTGCAGATAGTATGAGGTGGGAGGGACTGGAGAAGGCTGTTATTCTTGAAAGTATTTAATGAACTGGCAGATGGCCCTGTGGTCAGGACACAGGAAATGCTAGTCCCCTTTCTGCTGCAGATCTCCTGCATGGGATCAGAAAAGTCATGGTGGTTGCCAAGATCACCAGCGGAAGCCAGGCAGACCTGGTGCAGTGGGCACTGGGGTGGCCAGTGTCAAAGCAGCTGTCAAAATTGGTGGAAGAAGTCTGTTCCAGTATGGGAATTCCTCCATGCCTCTTGTTGCACAAAGCCATTCAAAATGGGCAAGAACATCTGCTTTTGTTTTCACAATAAAAGCTGACATTGGAGGAGATATGCACATTTGGGAGGGGAGCACATTCCACAGTGGATCTCTTTGTAATACAGACAATGCAAGACCATCCTGGGAACATCATTATTTGGTGAAAACTGTATTCAAGAGGACAAGGCTGCCTGTGAAGGTGGCAGAAGAAGGTGTACTGAAATAAGAGAGAGTCCCTCTTGACAAGACAAATCATCCAAAGTGCACAGCAGAAGGGTGGCTTCTAGTCAACATGCAGTGGTCTAACACTGACACAACAGTCACTGCTTCCCTCCTTCATCTCTGTGGACATTTCAGAGGCTTAGATGCTCCATTCCTCCTTCAGCAAAACAATGGATTAATATAAAGGTGCAATGAGCTCCCAAAGCAGGCAGGTCTTCAGACTCACTCTGTGCATGCAAAGACAAACATTTTTAAACAAAATTACACCAAAGTGTGAACTTAGGGCTACTGAAAGTACCTTGATGGGAAACTAGGAAAACCTATCACTACAGTTAGTGTTTGGAAAGAAGCTGTCAATGGAGGTGCTTGAACATTAATACAACCTATTTGTAAATGGTAGAGGTGTTCAGCAGGAAGATGGAAGATTTCAGGTTTACTGTCCTGCACTGTTCTACCCCAAACCACCCCTCTAATCTTTTATGCAAAAGACATTCAGTAGGCAGTGCCAGAGCAAGACTTGGACCCATTGACTACAACTTCACCTGTGTCCTAGAAAGATGCTCTGTTCTAAAGCATCATGAGTTGGCAGACTCCCTAATATCTCTGTAATGCAGATATCTGACTAATTTTTAGAACATAGAAAAAAATATATTTTTTTAAATATTTTTCTTAAAATAGAACTCTGGTAAAAACAGAATTTCTATTCTCCTCTTAAAAAATCCTCCCAACAGGTCAAATCTATAGCTAACAGAAAAACCACAATTTCAAAAGAAATGTACCACATGGGAACAGAGTAATTCCAGAGATAAACTGATGCTTAAAAAAGTGTTTCTCCTTGTAATTGAAGTATTTACTTCAAGATTAGAAATGGGATGGTCCTTGGAGGGGGCAGGGAGGAGAGGAATTCAAACAAAACAGCCTATTAAAAATATATATTAATGCTCACATGAATGGCAGCTGGAAACACTATAGCTTACTTGTGCAGATTTTTTCTACCACGAACACTTGTCATGAGGAGTTGGAAAGAATAAAAAATATCCCTTACAGAGTTTCCTGTGTTGAAGCTGACAATTAAGAGCTAACCAGTGAATAAGATTTTGCATGACCAATTCTATTCAGCTGAGTTCAGTTTCTTGAGCAAATTATAAAAGACAAATCAGTTTAAGTACATATAAGGAGTCCTAGTTACATGGTTAAAGGAAAAGCTCGGCATACCAAATTAGTAACTTGTTTCCAAACCCTCTGAATGGCTACCTTTACACAATACAGTTTCTGTAGCATTACCTGTTTCCATTTGAAAGCAGAACTCTGGTGCTGGCATATTGAGAACTGGGCTGCTTGATGGCAGCAATAATAGTGTCTAGAATTCCAGATAGGAGTATGAACTTTCCACTTTCTATGAAAAAAATCTTTAAAAATATAATAATGAAGTTTTATTTCTCTACTTGGCATATCTAAAAAGAGGGGTTGAGTAGTCAGGTCAAAATAAGCCTACCGAGGCCCTTAGCATCATAGTTTGCAAAAACTTTCACTTCTAATTTGCCATAACAATATAAAACTTTATTTTAGAAGCACAGGCTTTGAAATCATTGTCTGAACCACAATGTGAGACTATGTGAGCCACTGGACTGTCATTGTTTAGATTGCAACAGCATTCCCAAGTCCAGTCATGGCCTCTGCTGTGACAAGCATATAAACACACGAGAGAAAGGCAGTATCTGCCCCAAAAAGCTCACTACTGTAACTGTGGGCAAGCTTCATGAGGGGGTAAGGGAAGGTGAGAAAAAGAGAGGGTGACCTCAGAAATGTTTCTGGCTGGTGGTGAATGTCTGCCCTCCATCTTTCAGGATGGCCTGGTACTCCCCGTGCAGCAGGGACTTACTGCGCCCCAAGATAAGGAGTGCCTCGAGCCGGACGCCTGGCAGCCAGAGCAGCGCCCGAACACCATCCCTGGAGGAGCTGCAGCGCCTGCTCCGCACGGGCACACACCGCACGGGGCACGTGGATGAAGTCTGGCCAAACCTTTATGTGGGAGACCTGTAAGACAGAGGGAAGGGTTGAAGGTGTTAATGCAGCTCTTTGCCCCTGCCTGATTTCCCCCCAAATCTTCCACTCTTTATTTAAAAAAAGAGAGCTAAACACTAATTTGGGGACCCCTTACAGTAAGTCTAAGTGTTGAACTATGCACAGGATGCTGTAGCATAAAGTCATCCTAACTATCCGAAAAGAATACTCCCTCTCCTGATTTATCCTCCTGCATTAGCACAGGAGTCCCGCACTGCAAGAGGCTGGTGGGGGCCATGCCATCAGTACTTCAGACAGTCACACCAGAGCTAGGTAAAACAGGATCAACCTCGCTTTCTCCTCACATTGACAGATAGCATCAGTCCCCTGAACTGACAGATGCTCAGCAGAGGTGACTTGGTGAGAAAGCAAACCAGAAAACTCTCAACTTGTGCAGAAATATCACCACCACCACCTTTTTATTTTTCATCAGCTGAGAACCACCTAAACTGATGTTTGGGAGAAAAACGGAGGAAATCTAAAAGTCAGTTTCTTAACGAGTGGCTTCTGTCTTGAAGCATTTTGGTGGACACTTTGGACCTGATCAACTTGTCAGAAAATAGCCACTACAACTTAATGCGGTTTTAACAAACCACACATCAGCAGCATGTTCTACACCGCATTGTAATGCAGCAGCACATATAACCCACCGTCCTTCTTCCAGGTATGTCGCTCGTGACAAAGTGCAGCTGAGCCAAATGGGCATCTCCCACATTGTGAATGCCGCTGCTGGCCGATTTCGCATTGATACTGGACCCAAGTTCTATAAAGACCTGCCTGTGGATTACTACGGAGTAGAAGCAGAAGATGACCCAAACTTTGATCTCAGCGTTTACTTCTACCCAGTTGCTCGATACATAAGAGCAGCACTGAATTCCCCAAGAGGTAACTGGACCATCTGTGCATGTTCCATATCTACTGCATAGGAGCCAAGTAAGGCAAGTCATCAAGTAGTATTTGGCATAAACCAACCACCTGCAGATGCGGGCAAGAATGGAGATAGCCAAGACAAGTAGTGTCACGCCTGCCTCCTGAACTCCCACAGTGAGTGGGAGTTCCCATGTTCCCCTGGAACAGGGAAGGATGCACTGAACAGGCTTTCAAAGGGAGTTTCCCCATGTCCAGTGTTTTTCAGTAGCAGAAGACAGAACAGGAAGTATCCTTTATTATCTATAGGGACACACTGACCTGTGAGGAGGCACAGACACTTGATCTTTTCAAATTAGTGATGGGGTTTAAAATAAAAGCTGGGATGGGGTAAAAAGACAAGGGCAAGCAACATACCTGAGTAAGAAGAATCAACTATAATGCTGCAATCCGTGCAAGTCCTAGAAACACAGGATAGGGAAAAACTTGCTAGGAAGCAGTTCTATAGAAGAGAACCTAAGCAACACCACCTGCCAGGAGATAATGTTTTGCTGTTGCTAGAATGAGTATAACCTTGAAACAGGAAGATAACCCACAAAATCCTTGGACTTGCTATACACAAGGCAGTTACAAAGTTAGAGATCTGGGGCCAGTGGGGAATCATTAAGGACAAGCCTTCACAAAAGCAAGTCTCCACTGTGCCACAGAATTGTACAGATACTCACTCAAAAGTAGGTGATTTATTGAGAGAACAATACACTCGGCAAACTGTTTTGCTTGCATCATTGTGAACTTTAATATCAATGAGGGTCCTAAAATACTAACTCTCCAGCTTAATTGTATGCTGATCCACACCATACAAGCTAGGAAAGGGAGACACAGTAACTGAAAATAGTATACCTCTGTGCTAGATGCCTCAGTGTTTACTGCTGTTCAAAGAGCTTGATCCATCCTATTAGAAAGTATTTGCCTTTGTGCAATTGAGGCCTGCATTTGGATTACAAAACCACTAACATATCTGGTGAATTTGGATCTGCATCCATTTCTATTACAGCATACACTATTTGCAATTGAAGTAATTATTGGAGGTGCTCCAGAGAAAGGTAAGATCCGAATTGTTTTCATGTGTATATATAAAAAAAAGCTCCAAATCAATTGACAAAAGACAGAAAACAGATGAATCATGGTGGCCACAAAAGCAAACAAAACCAGTGCTTTGCAACATGCATGCCCAAATACTGGAAATTATAAACACAGAACAAGTTGGGCTCAAGGCAAACACCATGAACTCATCGTGTCTAGAGTGCATATTTATCCCTACTCCCATGCTTTTAGATATTGCTTTACTGAACTCCATATGGAAGCAGGGTTCTGGGAACGGAGACAAGGTGAAATTCAATCATATACAGTCCAGCTGTTGCTGACATTCATCATTTTAAGGAAAGTGAAACAGTTTAGAAAAATATATAAACAAGATGTTCTGGAAGCATAATTTCCTGAGGTACAGAAATTTCGCAGCTAAATACCCATGACCTCTGCAGGGATGAGACAGGGAGTGGATTGTTACTCACATCATTAAGAAGAAGAGAAAAAACAGCATTTATTATAAGCAGTGATGCTGAACAAAAAAGTATACCAGGTGACAAGAGGCCTGTTAATTTTAAATTCAGGATGCAACAAGGTACTTCTTTTTGATTGAGAAGTCATTTAAGACTGCTGCTTAACTATAACAAGTAAATTCAATTTTTTTTTAAATGGAATTAAATTATCTTTTTCACCTGGTAGGATACATCAAAGTTAAGATTGTATGAGGCACAAACATATTTAAAACTATGAATCAAGTACTTATTAGAATTAAGTAAGACCTGTTACTTTCATCATGCTTGAAGAAAAATTCTGGTGCTTTACATGAGAAGTCCAGAAAACAGCATGGGCAGATTTATTCCGGATTTCTACCTTAGCTGAGCAGAATATGGCTTCAGTGATGTAAGGAATTTATTTTTAAGGCTATTTCTTCAAACCTGGATGCCAGAACATGAGCAAAAGGAAGCAGGGCAGTGCACACTCACATGCTCCTAACTGGGAGCTATTCCTGTCACAGTGGTCAATGGCTGCATCACACCCTGAATGACTTCCTTCATCAACTTGGTTGTACAGATTAAGAAATATATGCACTACTATTGCAGCCATGCATATGCACATTATTTCAAGAATCCTGCTTCCTCAGCTGCCTTTGCTTCAGCACAGCCCTGCTGTTCCTTTGCCCATGTAACAGAGCTGTTAGGGAAGACTCAGCCAAGAGCAAGCAGATGCACAAGCTGCCCCTTTCTCTAAAAGGAAAAACACGGTTGTTAGGGAAGTACTGGCCTTCTCCCTCATGCTCAAGGGGCAACACCTTGAGTGTCAATCTTGCCCCTTTGCATGGCCATCTGTTCAATTTGCATTTCTCTGGAGTGCAGCTAAAACTAAGCATAAATCAGCAGGGTTTGGTAAAGTCTATCAGAAGAGGGATGGAAAGAGAACTTGAGAGCACAGATGAAAGCATGACAAAAAACTATTAAGCTAACATTGTGCAGAGAGAAAGATTCCCAAGTAGAGAGCTTCTCCTTTTATTGACCTCCGAACATGGTTAAAACAGGGAGGTTAAAATCACCCATTAACTTCCTGAAATGGCAAACCCTCTTAAAGGCATTTCCCTTCTTTGAATTCAGTGGTGCAAATGAAAAGCTACGCTCTCTCTCCTGCCACCTTCTTGGTGACGGTGGTTATGAAAGAAGCTTAACTTAGGAGAAAAGGGTCCTCTCTCTCGACTCTGCTGTAGGTGCATTGCATACATCGGTTTCACCTCCCACTCTCCAGCAGGTGACAGTCCTTACCTGTTCCGGGAGCCATGGGAAGAGGGGACATGCCATCATCTAAAGCTCTCTGTAGGACTCTTGCTATTTTCAGCTGTGACAAAATAGACACTTGGTTAATGAAGAATAGATGACAATTGCTTCTGCACCTGGCTACCAGATGGTGGTTAAAAGGTAACAGGAGATGAGAAAACCATGGTGGAGTGGTAAGAGCTCCTTGGGGCCACTAGCCCAGCAGAGCTCTCCTCCTGGTGAGCAGCATAATTCTGCTGGATTCAATGGAGGGAGGGTAGCTGGGGTGTTCACTCCAAGTGATGGATCTGGAGACCAGTCTTAAGCCAAATTGAATCCATCCTGTAAGAAAGCAAGGGCTAGTTCAGGACATTTAGCTCAGTTAATGATGAGTAGCAAAAGGACAATAAGATATTATGTGTTTTAATGACTGATTTGTTCAACAACATTGAATTTCCCAGCTTGAATTTGGCCAACAATGTTGAATGTGCAAACTTTATCCCTAGTGCAAACCCTTTGATGTCAGTAGAGTTACAGCAGGCATGAGCTGGTTATAATATCCATAATCCGTTGTTAAAAACCAAGTGTTATTGTTCTGCACAAATCCCAGCCAGATGACAGTCATTGTCTGCCTCTGCAAAAAGTAGCTTGAGATGTGCGGTGCAACATTTCAAATAAGGATTGCAAGATCTAATAATGTCAGAAGTGAAGTGCCCCCACTTCTCTTCAGTTAATCCCATTATTCCTAAGGGATCCTGTTACATGCTCAGAGAGAAGGTTGCAACATGGCCCTCTAATGTGGGATCAGTCCAACTCCTCTTTGCACTGTGTGTTAGAACAAATAGGGGCAGGAAAGGCAGAGTTGGAGGATGTTGGCTTGTGGTATAGGTTCTGTGGTGGAGAAGATCTGGATATAACCTCCCTGCCCCTTCCATGACAGAGGCAGGCACCAGGATTGCCACTGTGAATGCTGGTTTCTCAGGCCATGGTCCAGCAGCAGCTGGGACTCCGAGCCACAGAGCTGATATCTCAGCTGCCTCCCGCAAGAGGCTGATGCAATGCGCCGTTATCAAGACCACCGAACTCAGCCCACACAGTGCAGATGTGCTCTGGGCACTCTTCAAATGCAGTATATCGTGGTGGGTTCAGAGTGGCACTTAACCCATTTACAGCTACTGCTGAGAGACAAGGGTCTGAGTCTGTCAACAGAACCCAACAGCAACACAGTTTTGTTTCCCAAGTTCAACATTCAATTTGTTTGCTACAAATAATCATATAGTAAATTCAAATCTGCTTTCATTAAGCAATTGTACATTAATTAAATAATTTCACATGACTGATTTATCTGCAACAAACAGTCATTTTATTGTCAGTGTACCAGCATTTATCATAAC
Organism: Syrrhaptes paradoxus; assembly: GCA_013400615.1. Lineage (NCBI taxonomy): Eukaryota > Metazoa > Chordata > Aves > Pterocliformes > Pteroclidae > Syrrhaptes > Syrrhaptes paradoxus. The sequence goes on from VZTO01009724.1 coordinate 38,735, forward strand.
CTCTGTGTGTGGTGAAACTAAGGCTAACAATGTGGAATAGATATTGCACGTGTAAAAGAGATAATATACCTGCATCTTCTTGGAAGCAAGTGTATTAGCCAGCCATGCAGACTACATCCAAGGTCAATAGCTGGGGTTTGTCCAGGTTTTTGCTAAGACACCTTCTAAAGCTAGTTGCTGATCAAGGAGGACTCTTTTGAAGTGCAGATAAGCCAGAAAAGCAGGGAAGAAAATTCAGTGTGTTCTTACTTGTCACCTTCTCCTCTCAGACACAGAGTTAGGTATCAAACTGCGGTGGTTTATAAAGCCACAGGGACAGTCCTTTGCTAAACACCTGGTGGGCTGAGGCAGGGACAGGGAGGGTTTCACTCACCACTTAAGGGTCATGGGCAAGAAACCGACATTACTTGTGAAGAATAAAAAAAAAATAAAATTTATTAACTATTTACAACAAGAAGCAAGATCCTGAGAGAGAGAAAACCACATCTTAAAAAGGCACTTCTCCCCCACCCCTCCCTTTCCCAAAGCCCAAAGGCTTTGTCCTGTACCTTCTCCCCACCCCCCTCAGTGGCACAGGGGGGCAGGGAATGGGGGGATGCAGTTAGTCTGCCACTCCTTCCTCCTCAGGGGAGGGCTCCACACAGTCTTTCCTGGCTGCAACATGGGGTCCCTTCTCATGGGACAGTCCTTCTCCAAAACTGCTCCTGCGTGAGTCCTTTTCCACACGGGGCCACAGTCCCCCAGTGATTGCCTGGCTCTGGCGGGGGCTTCTCCGTAATTCCTACGTGGGGTCCTCCATGGCTGCATCTTCTCATGGGCTGCACCAAGGGCAAACTGTGCTTCACCATGAATCTTCACCATGCTGCAGGGGAAATTCCGGGACCGCTTCTCTCCTTCTTGCTTTCTCCTTCTCTGACCAGAGTGTCGTGTGGTCTTTCCTCTCAAAATCCCAAAATCCTGCTTCTCTCTCTGCCGCAGGTCTTCATCAGCTCTCGGGTGAGCCATGGCTCTCGGGCAGCCAGGCTGGCTGGGGAAACTTCCAGCAGTTTCTCACAGGAGCTACATCGGTGGTACTCCTTCCCCCACTCCTCCCCCTTGGTTACTAAGCCCTTAAAGCCGGGGGTGAGGGTGAACCCTTAGCAGCCACTTACAGAAGCCGCCACTGTCACCCCTCAATTTCTGCCAGAGCAGACTCAGAGCTAGGGGAACTCTTAGCCACTACTTACGGGGGCCACTGCAGCCCCTCCCTTGCTGCCAGCAGAGCTGGAGTCCAGGGAAACCTTTAGCAGCTACTTACAGGAGCCATTACTGTGGCCCCTCACTGCTACCAGACAAACCCACCACACAAATCCACAACAAACCGTAGAGAGGAGCCTGTATGAGCAGGAGCCTGGAATTTGTTCTGCTTTCTGTGCCCCCAACAAAAAAGAATCAGGCAATATTTAATGGCAGCATCCATACCTGTGCTCAGCTCGGTTCCAGACTGCAGGTGGGGCCAAGCATTTTCCAAAGCAGAAGGCACCATCTGGGTGGAAAAAAAAATGGATCGATGAACAATTTTGCAGAAATCAAGTTCAGAACAGCAAGTGTCCTGTCCCTCCTCCAATTTCTGGCCAAATTTAGATTGAATTTTAAACTATTTTGTGATTCAAAATCAAATCCAACATCAAGGCCAGCTCTTTTTTTGGTTGGTTTTTGGTTGGGTTATTTTTCCCTTCCTGGTGCAGTTCAAACCATAAATATAATTTATTTTTCTTTTAGTTGTGGGGTGCTGATAGCTTAGAAGTTTTCGGACGAAAAAAGAAAGCAGTTCTGGTTCCAAGAAAGTTTTTCCAAACATGTTGTTCCCCGTTTCTGTTATCTGTGGTTTGCATTAGGGTGAGCATCTGGATTTCCCCAGGTCCTGCCACTATGTTGCAGTCAGGCCTACTGCAAACTACTGGAGCATGGGTTTTCCAACAGGGCCTTTTGGCGTTGGCCCTATTAGCAGTATTTCTCAAAGAGAACTTGTGCTCCTGACTCCCTTTATGTTCCATTGAAAATCTCAGACCTGGGCTATTTTGGTCTGAAGTGCTTCCTCTTGGGAAGATAACACTGCATACGTACCCCACCAGGCTGGTATGAAGGCTGATGATAGTGCAGCACACTGAAAAAAAAGGCTAGTGAAAATTTAAATTAGCATTTTATTTTAGCAGGGGTGCAAAGCATGTCTCCATAGCCTCATAAAAAGGACTTTGCTTCCAAGAATCCCCATTGAATTAATGGAATTGACAGATGTGACTTAACTTGAATAATGGCATCGCTATCTCAGTAAATTCTGTGAAGCTCTATCTGAATGGGAAAACACAAGCACTCCATCTACTAATTCTGCAAACTGACATTATGTTGGAAAAACCTCTTCCTTCCCCTTAAGAATTGTATGCCCACTCTAAGTTTTCTGTCACTAGAGCTCTTTTCACAGCTTCCTTGGAGACTGTATTTGTCCCTTTATTTCTACTGAAGACTTGTCTATCTTTAGGGCTGAGCTCAGATTTCTCATGCCAGGATAATGAAAGGTGGCTGTGCCACATACATTGTGGAATTCAACACCTCTCTCAACCTGCTGGCCAGAGCAGGTTCTTAGAACACATGCTTGCGCTCTCTGAGCATGTGGCTATGCCATCATCACTGGTCAGAACTGGAACGGTTGCTAAATAAATACTCTGTCACAAACAAAATGGGATTTAAGATGAAAAGCTGTGCACAAAGTACCAGAATTAGCACCCGGGGAGATGGAGGCAATCAGTCTGAGGTTTTTGGCTGGATCTAGGCTCATCATCCAACAAGGATATTTTTGTCTCACTCCCTGGTATTAGAGAAATTAAGATGCTGTGAGCACAAACAAAACAAAGAACTACCCCTGAAAAGCTGTCCGTTCTTTTTACCCCTCCTTACATCTTATAGAGAAGCACCATCTGAGATACACTATTCCACCTCCAAAGGAAAAAAAGCAACATGGGATTGTTTTTACCGATTTTCATGTTTTTCTGGATATAAATTTTATTGTTGTTAAATTGCATTTTGTACAGCTATACAACTAGTAAGCAAGAGACTACAAATGTGACAGTCTAAAAAAAAAAATCAAAATTTAAAAAAATGCAGAAAATATTTCAAACTTGTGAAGATTTCCAGTGAAGAAACAGTGTTCTGAAATTTTCATGCTAAAAAGACAGTATTTTTTTTCATCTGCTTTAATGGGAGACAGAGCTGTCCAGGTGGTCAGAAGTTCAAATCTGATTCTAATCAATAGTTACTTCAGTCAGGCCCAATTGCTGAGCCATGGTGTCTCTGAAAAGACTAGATCTCACTGCGGCAAAGGACAAGAGAGCTTGAAAATTTTCAGGCATGAATATAATTAAGTAGAAAAACAGAACATATTTTTTCCAATTAAAAAATTCCTCAGTGAATCATACCATTTTTGTGAAAGTTGAAGCATTTAACAATATTTACAAGATGTGGATTTTCAGGTTCCAGAATAAGCTCTTTGTTCATTATCCAGAGAGAATGGACTACAAACTTCAATTTCTCCATCTGAAAGCAATCCTTTTGACAGAATTTCCTTTAATTTCACCTAAGACCATTAAAACAAAAAAAACAAACCACAGTATCTCCTTCCAGCATGGGTGAAAGACACACATTAAATACCTGGGAAGCAGTCATGATACCAAATTGCATTTTCCTGTCTACTTCTGTTAGTGATCACAGCAGAAAAAAACAAAAGCAGAGCAGAGAGAAGGAGGGAGCTACACCCCTGGATCCCTTGAAGGTCTTCCCTGAGGCTCACTTGCAACAACACAGAAGGACTCACGATATTACTCTTAATTAACTCTTTATGAAGATACACACCACACAATGAAATCTCTGGGAAATCTCAGAATTATTTTTCTAGTGATCACCTAATACAGAAGGGAAGATAAAGGCATTAGGGAAGGATAGTGACTATAGATGTACAGGGTAGGCCATAGAAAATAAAAAACCATAAGTAAGCTGGTGCAAATGGCATATACAAACAGGAGCTGTTCTTACTGGTAACACCCATTTTCCCACACACTTCCAACAAGGTCTGGGCAGCAGTCAGCACCCTCAGAAAGCATTACTGCCCTAAGCAAAGAAGAAAAAAGAGCTTGTGGAAAACCAGGAGTGTTCCTGTAACAGCAGCGAGCACTCCTGAGCATTGCACATTTGAAATCCCAAGTTTCCAGGCCCTCTGGTAGTAAGTAACCTGCCAGGGCTGCTTCTCATAGCATTGCTTTCAAGTATGAAGAGCTGCAGCTTTGCCAGCAAGTATATCACTCCCAAAACCATGTGTGAGCAAGCAGGGACACTGTGGATGGCAGGCTGGGCGGGAGGGCACACCCTCAGGCTGACAGCTAAGCCCACGCAATCATGGATCCTGGAATATAAATTTTCTGTCCCCAACCATTAAAACTTTCCCTGTTCCCCAGCCAGCTCTGCACCAGGTCTGCTCTGCAGGACTGAGCATGCCTGCTTGCTCAGCCCCAGTGTCAGCACCACTTCCATTCTTGCTCCAGCATGATAAACCCCACCATTTGGCCTCCTGGCAGTTACATGTCTCTCTCCTTTTTCCAGGCAAAGTACTAGTTCACTGTGCAATGGGAATCAGTCGATCTGCAACTCTTGTCCTCGCTTTCTTAATGATCTGTGAAGATATGACTCTTGCTGATGCAATTCAGACTGTGCGCTCACACAGAGGGATCTGCCCCAACTCTGGCTTCCTCAAGCAGCTTTGGGAGTTGGACCTCCAGTTAGAAAGGGGGAAAGGCAGAGGAACAGAGGCCTGCTAGTGCCACGGGGTGCTGTGTCCTGTGGTACTGGATGGAGAGATGCTGCCCTCACTGGAGGCAGTGCAAGGATGCTGTCAGGACTGCTCTGTAGCTGCACTGAGAAACTCCTTGGGAAACGGCTGAGCATGAGCTAGCTGGCAGGAGTTCGGTATGTATTATTTGGATAAGCCCACTAATTGGAAAGAAAATGAAATAAAGAATGATTCAAACTAGCAGTTTTGCTCACCTGGGGCTGTTTATTTAACTACTTGTTGGGCAAGGCATAGGAAGCAGTTGAGTTTCCATGCAGAATTAAAAGGCAGCACAGGCAACTTGAAAAAAGACTTTTTTACTTACTTATAATTGCATTTATATGGCAAGAGGGAAAATGGATAAAGTAGTAAAAAGAAAAAAGCAAGCATGAGGTTTTTAAGCAAAACTTTAACATTTTACATCCAGCTGGCATATGGTGAGACTTTGGGTTTTGTAAGCTGACATGCTCCTTTAGTCTGACATGGTGACACGAGTCAGGATCCAACTCAGACCTTGGGCTCTCTGTCATGAGCTCTTGCTGGGACCTTCACAAGTCGTTTCAATTTCAAATCTATGGCAAATACTCAAAACTTAAGAAGACCATTAAATCCTTAGGAGCCGATACTGGGGGTTGCAGCCAGATGCTGCACCCTGGGGCACAGCCTCGCTGCTGGCCAGAGGGAAGGGAGGTGCCCCCTTGCACATGGAAAGCAAGGGGCATGCTCAGGGCAACACTACCCCCTGCGGCACTGCAGAGTGGCGGCAGTGCCAGACAGAAACATCCTCCTCTTGGCTTGCAACCTGGTGTGCCAAATCACATTCCCCAAATTTCTGTGTTTTAATGGAAGGTTAGAACCTAGTGTCATCGTGTCAGAGAAAAAAATGAGCAATGCCTCTAACAAATCCAAAGCAGCAGCTCTATATTTAAATTTCTCTTTTATATCCAACTGGCCACATTTAATCTTTTGAAAAACTCACAAGAGATATTTGTTTCAGTGCAATTACAGCCACATACAGCACATTGGCAAATGCAAACAATATAGAATTTCCACTTGACGGCAGATTAATTTGGTGTGATGTTTTCCCTTGAGAGGTCTTAAAGGCTTGCAGTTCTGAAAGTACCCTGCAGTTTGTATTTATAGCTCTGTGGATGTTGAATAGAAAGAGAGAAGCATATACATGTTCTGAACTGAAGTTTCTTTTGCCTCCATAGATTAAAAAAAAAATTAACTGAGCATAGCACACTTCCACTGCATTTCTCACAATGCAATACGGAAACATGATTTCCTTGCAGAGCCTATAGAGAAATTCAGGTGGTGTTTCCACTTTTATAAACATAGCAAGTAAAACACAAGCAATGCTACAGACTCATTTCCTCTCAGGGAACACAGAGATGGGTCTTCCCTCTAGAAAGGGTCCCATCCTTTGAGACTAGAGTAAGTGGCCAGAAGGGAGGTCATAGCTAATGATGGAAAAATCAGCAAAATTATAGCTTTCACAGGCCTCTTACTGGCTGCCACAGCAAGGAGATTAGATTTCAGTGAGCATAGTGGCTGAACTACTCCTGGCACTCAGGTCTCCTTCACCTCAGTCTGTCTGGAGATCCTTTCTTATTGCAGACCATGCTGAAGCTGTTTTATGAGTTGTCTTTTCAGTTGCCTTACTAACTGCTCCCTTCAAGTCTCCGTAACTCAGCATATGCCAAGTCAAACGGCACTATATTAAAGCACAAGGGGCGTATGAAACACGACAGTCCAAATCTCCATGCATTGAGCCCATCAGGACAGGTCACAATTCCCAGCAAGTTGCACATCTGGAAACATCTATGGTTGCAGGGCAGAATTTAAAGTGAACAACTTCTCAGAGTGACTGAGCCTAAATTTACCCCAGCTGAGGCCTGTTAGCTGTTGCGGGGAATATTTCAGCTGGCCAGGGACAGCCATGAATTCCCCTGCCATGCATGACTTGCAGCTGGGAGCAGTAAGTCTGGTTGGAGCTGCAGCACAGCAGGAAAGCCAGGGCACTGGCAGGACTGCTGGCTGGATGTTACTGGTACAGGTGCAGAGTGGAAGCTTCCTCCAAACAAACAAACAATGAAGAATAAGAGGTCAAAATCGCTAACCCAAAGACAATAAAGTAGCTATCCAACCCCAGGGCAAAAACAAAAATTCCCTGTCTAGAAGATCCTGAACTGGTTCCAGTGCTTTGCATTGCTGTGAAGTTCAGACAGCGCAAAACAGGCCCCTCCATGTCCTTGCAGTTTCTCCGTCCTCTCGCAGATGACATTACTGAGCCCACCATTACCTTCCCTCTGTGCAAGGAGGTGGCCTAGTGGGGGCAGAGGTGGAGGCTCAGTAGCTGATGACAGAGAAGCAGCCCAGTCTGACTCATGTGTGTTGCACACTGAGGTGGCATATTGCCCCTGTGCTTAGTTAAGCGAAAGTCTCTTAAAAGTAAAGCTGGAATCAAGACAAAGAAAATAAAAACAATATTGGGGATGGTTCCAGGTACATCTTGAGCTATGATTTCAAGATCCAGAGTTGCTGACTCTGCAAGCCACCAGCTTGCCCCAAGAAACAAGGAATAGCTTCTTTCACCACAGCCATCCTTGCTAACAACAAGGTGTGCAGCTGTCAGTGTTGCTGCTGCCAAGTCAGAGGAGGGAAGAAGCCCCACTCGCTCCCCGCAGGTGTACTACAGCTGGTGCTGCAGCAGCAATAACCCGTGCCCCGTGCCCCGTGCCCTAACCCAACATTACCTGCTAAAAGCAATGAGACTTGAGGCTGCAGGCAGGGTGGAAGTGCTTGCAAGAGCAGATTCAGGCATATTAATGGACAAAGCAACATTGATGCTAGGAGCTTTTCCATGCCTACCTCTTACCCAGTGCAGAGCAAACAGGCTTATTTACAAACACCCATCCATTCTGTGTGCTTATGAAGGAGAGACTTCCAGCTCTGCGGTATGTCTGGTGTACTTCCCACACAGTAATCCTGCCAGGCAGGATGGGCATCATAGCTCCTTTTCACAGACAAGGCCCCTGGAGTTTGCCTGAGATGCAGTGGGATGTTTGGGGAAAAGCACAATGGGATTGCTCTCCAGACTCCAGAATTGGCATGAAAGCTTGAGAATAGTTTTCTCACATAAGATATCTTACCTTCACCAGCTTTTCCTCCCAGACTTTCAGCAATGATAAATACAGAGAATATTGCCGCAGGCATGTCTGCACTGGGTTATTTATCCTTTGGATTTGCACTGGGGGTTTATTTGTAAAAGGAAAGTAGGACCATAAATCTGCTCTGCAAGAAGCCAAGGAAAGAGAAGATAGAAATTTTCAACAAGTTGCATGGAAGGAGATGATGCCAAGGCCAGGTTTCCCAAGGAAAGAAATGCCAGCCAGGCTGTTGCCCAGGTACACACCACATATAGTGGCAACAGATAAGAGTGTCAGCCTTTTTCTTGCAGGTGCATTAATTCATTGCTCCTTGGACAGGTGACTTCGGGGTTGCTGCAGCAAGGACACCCCTCCTATGGGAGCTTCTCAATTCATAGCTTTTGCCCTTTTTATTTTGGAAAAAAAAAATTCAGAACTGAGACTAGAATAGACCACAAAGCTGAAAAACTAAGTGTGACCAAGACTAACTTGTCAGGGTTGCGTACCAAGCCACTGAGCAAGCCCAAGCTGACCACATTCCAGAGTAACCATTTTGTTCATGGCCTTCAGGGTACACACGACTGCTCTTTGGACACAGTGCCCTGAGTAACACACAGCACCTGTAGGTGAGGACGGACGCAAGCAGTCTCCAAGGCAGATCCCCTGGTTCTGCATTACGCTGGCTTGTTCCACTGTAGCCAGTGACTCCCACTTCTTTAATTTCGGCACTGCCCGCTAAGACCAGGTGACTTTCTTCTGCATAACCCCAATGTCTAGATCAGATCTGCCCAGCTTCTTCCAGCCTCTCTAAGATTGCAAAGCACTGTCAAGTCCACTTACCAGACGTTATCCTCCTCCTATTATTTTCTATCTTATATTTTCTTGATGACAAGGCTGGACTCTGTGTTACTGTTGAGAGGGGCTTCAGAATAGCTTGTGCTTTGCAAATTTACTTCATAGTCTAAGGTTCAAAGAGTATATACAGCTCCTGAAGCCAATTCAAACAGGAATCCAGAGCCTGTGAGGCTTTCAACAGTTAAGTTTTCTTAAGGCTACAATTATTTTGCTTAGGAACTAGACCCTTGATCTGTTGCAGAAGGCCGCAGTTTAATAAAGTCAAACAATTTGCTCTTTGCAGTGTATATTTGTGGTACAAGTATCACTGAGTTATACCACTCCCCCTCACTGCTGCCTCCTGGAACCTTGTCTGCTTATATACAGAAAGCATTCTCAGGAAGCACTCCTAAAAATACCCACTGATGTTAGCCAAGGATCTGGCTCTGTCTCTCCTCCCTCTTGTTTCTGCCTCCATAACATCCTTCCATCATCTTCACACTCAACAACCCCAGCTGTTAAGACAGTGGGAAGCAAGTCCCCCCCCATATCCTGTCTCACCCTCTAAAAAATCATCTTCTTCCCTCCTCCTCTATCAGTAGCTGTTCTCTTCACAGAGCAACTTCCATGATGTTGCCATGCGTGTCCCATCTAGTGTTTTCTCATTTGATCACTAAATTACAATGAAGCCCACATCATCTTTACAAATCCTTGAAGTACACCTCCACGGCTCTGCCCACTTTTCAGACAATAAGAAAGTACAAAGTCAGGGCAAAAACAGTACCAGAAAAAGAATAACATATTTTACTTTACTTTATAAAGGGGCATTTGAAGACTGCAAACAAGAGACTGAACTCTCCAAAGATTAACTTTTGAAACTACTCTCAGGGAAGTTACCCTGGGGACAAAGCATCTCCCAAAAGGAAATACCATTGCAAATAATGGTATTTTGTCAGTAGTACAAACAAGAAATCTGCACAGCAAAAATTCAGCCAGCTGACAAAAACATCAGTTATTACACTTCAGCTAAAATTCAAAAGCAGGTCTGGGGTTGAGCTCACACTTCTGATCTGTCTCTTGCCCAAGATGTGGACAAAGCCTCCCCTCACACAAAATGCCACTTGCCAAGGGATAGGGTCCTTCAGCTGCTGCAGTCTGATCCTGCTTGTTGCCAGTCATCCCCATGACCACTAAGATCTTTCAGTGCATTCAGTAGGCACCAGCACAGACTGAGATTCATAGCAGCAGAAAGGAACTTTGAACTTTCAGTCTGTCCATGTATCACTGATTGACTTGAAAGTCTCTCTTCTGTAGCTGTTTGTTAGACAAAGCATCTCAGATGCTTCTAACTGTTTGTTAGACAGACCCTAAAAATGAAAGCTCAACAACTCTGCTGTTGTAGTAGACAACATCCACCCTTGTGGTTATTCCCAGTGTAAAATTCTTCTGAAAGGCAGTTGCTGCTCTACACTTTTCTATGAAAAAAAACCCATCTAATTAATCTAAGTCCTCCTAATTCAATAATAATTATAAATAATCAATTGATCTAATATTAAATATCAACAATGAAATATTCACAAAAATTTACAGCCAAAATTATTCAAAGCCCTTAAGATTGCTTCAGGAGGATTTTAGTTCCCAAAGTTCCCAAAATCTGAGAAGCACAGAACTGTATGAAGTGAGACACTGATCATTTTTGCACTAAAGACATTTAGGTTCCTTACAAGAAATAAATAAATAAATAGATAGATAGATAAATCAGTTCTTTACAAAAGCCCCACCCACCACTGGAAAACCATCAGCCAGCAAAGAGCTAGCAAGAAATTATTTGCTCAGCTCTGGTGACAATTGACTGTTACTAGAGTTATTCTGACACATTGTTTTGGAGAACATCTGTTTCCACTCCAACTCCTTTAACTTTCAGATGTGAAAAACAAAAGCTCATTTTCATGCCATGTCTCCCATCTTCAGTTGGCAACAGTTGCATGATTATGAAGTTATTGTTATGCTGGATGATCTGTTTGTCAGTTTATATTTTCCTATCATATCTATTTTTAGCTGCTCATTAGTATTACTTGGAGCCTCTCCTATAAATCTTAAACATTTATAGCACATCTCGACAATTCATCAAATGGAGCCAACCTCCAAGGAAAGGAAACCCAAACCACTTCCCCCTGCTCAGCTGAATGAGATGCAGATCCTTGTCTTTTAAACTTCAAACTCAACATTTTCCCATCTGCTCTTTATACACAACAGCCCTTTTGCTCTGCACCAATATTTTATTCTCCCTTACTAACTTTTTACTTCCCCCCAGAGGTTTCCTGATGCTTTTAGTCTGCTGGACTCATAGAAGACTTGGATTTTAGAGGGTTCCCCCCCCACACCATTGAAGGGGAAAAATAATCACTCAGGCATGAATGGCCACTTTTCATTACTCATTCACAAGAGACACAGCAGGATCCCAGGGCTGGACTCAAAGACACTTTTCTTTGCCATTCTCACAAGAGGAAAACAGCATTTTATCAGAGACTATTCAAACTAACGATATTTGGAAAATTAAATTTACTTTTTACTCTCTGTTCTATTAATTGACTTGCACTTCTAATCCTCTGTGGGTGCACGCGTAACTATCAATCAGCTGCATGGTTTTTGTAGCTATGACTATGCCTGGAGGTACCAGTACAGGTGATCTGGCCAGGTCACCCTTGCAGGGAGCATTTCAGTTTATAATGGCCGACAACACGATGGTTTCAAGAGTCACCACATGATGTTGCCTGGCCCAGAGTTTTACAGAAAGAAAACCTCTCCTTGCAAAGAAATGCCACCACCTGCCTGGGCAGCAGCTCCTGGCTTGTGGGACCAAAAACTGCCATAGGACAGGGGAGATTGCTCTCCTCCTCGGTTCTCCTGGGGAAATCCCAGCCTTTCATGCTCTGTACATTTGAAGGCTAAGCAACACATTTCTCAGATGCAACTGTTAATTTTCTCTGTGTAATTAGCTGATACCTATCTATAACACACACTGATTAAAAATCAGACTGACCATCTTTCTCATCTCCTATGTATCTGAATATTCAAAGGAGACATCATATAACAAGAAACGAGAACTGTACTGAGGAAAAGAGTCCTGGCATGCACATCAGTCTTACAGAGTGGCTTTAATTTAAACAGCTCATCTGCTCAGGCAGAATAGCTGTATGTTGCTTTTTAGGGAGGTAAGGAGAAGGCAGTAACAGGAATATTTATATTTTTACAACCCAAGTTGCTTTCCATCAATTCACACAATTCTTCAGTTCACCTGATGTATTTTCCTACTGTCAGTTTTCATGGAAGAAAAAAAAAAAAATAGTTTAGACTTAGTTACGGCTGCATGTGGTTACACCCTGATTTTACAATCACTGTAACTTCCAGCAAGTACTCCAGTTTCTAACTCAGCCCGCTTTGCACCAAACATGTCAACTTACCTACATCTCTGCTGTTCCAGATCCTTTCAGTCAGATGTCAAGAATCAGTGCCATAGGAGTCCATCTGGCCACTCACCCAAAAGCATTTCAGCAGATGAATCCTAATATAACTTTTTCAGGCTAGTCATGTTGACAACAGTCACCCCAAGGCTCAGAAATGCCTGCCTGACAATAAAGGTGCCGGCTTGCTGAAAAATACAGAAATAAGTTCTGGGCTACTTAGAAAAAAAAATCCTGGGAGACTAAACATTATTTATATTCTAATAGTCACCCCATGCAATGTACTGCAAAGAGCACTCTGGAGTGTTTGTGATTGTATTGGCAGAATATTACACTGTGGAATATCAGCTCACAATATGGAACAGACATTTTGAAAAAAAAAAAGCAAACTGTGCAGGCACAATGACTCACAGAAAGGAGAGATTACAGAAGCAAACCCGAGCAAGTCAAAGAAAGCAGCATTATATCAGGATCCCCTCCCCACCCCAACCACTTTTCCTAGGAAAAGAAGTATGCCAAATCCCTTCAAATTCTTTCAAATTAAAACATAAGATTAAGCTGAAGATTGACATAAACTACAAGGTTCAAGTCTTATCCAGATTTCCCTTAGCACTAGACACTTACAGACCTGGGATCTTAGAGTTTATTATGCTAATAGCAACCTTGGATCCAGACTCACAGCTAGACTCAGACATGCATACAAATCACCCCCATGTCTACCTAAGCAAGAACTGTATTTCTGCCAGCCCCAGATGTTCAGAACTCCTGCCTCCCCTGCCTCCCCATTCCCATTGAGAGAATGTCTTTATAAAGCATGGGATTTTATTATTATTATTTGTCTTAAGGTTCATTATCTTCATAATTTTCTTGACAGGGGCAATAAACTTATATTCCTCCTCCCCTGCCAAAGAAACTGGAGATTCTCTGGTAGATTTAGAAGTGCATACCATGTTATGAGACATGGAAAAAGCTACAAGAACTCGAGTACTGCCACCTGGTACACCACAGCCCCGTCCTAGGGCTAACGCAGCTGGGAGCACATGCTGTTTCGTTTACTTGGCTATGCCTTGAAATGACCAGTGCCAGGGAAGAATGTATACATACATACATACATCAACATCCACGGGACATTTAACAAACCTCTTCACTTACCAGCAGCTCCAAGCCCTGCTCTGTCAGCTTTGGGAAGGAACAGCCCTTTGTGAGCCCTCAGTCAAATTAAGATCCCTAGTCAAACCGAGATGATTCCCACAAGAAAGTGGAAATTTGACCAGGCCCTGTGTTATCACACACAAACTGATGGAAGAAATCTGTGTTTCAATTTGAAAGGGGTCATTTCCTAACAGAGCCATAACCAATCAATTTATTTATTTATTTAAACATCTGGAAAGATCATATAATAATACGATTTATACAAGGCTTTAGTGTTTAGAAGGAAGATTTATCTACATTAGCCCATAAGATGCATGAATTGCCCAATGTTGAAGCAATCCTTTTAGCAGTGTTGTGTACACATGCTCAGATGAGAGTTCGGCTGCAAAAGCAGGGAGAAAGTTACATGTCACTAAACAGTAAAGGTTATAGGATGAACCATCACACCTTGCTAAGGAACCCATTTGTAACAACAGAAACATCATTATTTAGGTTTGTAACTAACAGCATAGATATTCCATAGCACCAAGAAATGTAACTCAGAAACAGAAAACACCTGCAATCCACACTTAATGCTAGCAGGCTGCAAGAGACGGGCCCCAGGCCGTAGCAGGGACCAGGAGCTTGCAGCAGGCTGGAGTGGCCGGCAGCCTGGTGTGTGCCAAGCCACCGGCCCTCTGTGCTTGCCTTTAGACCTTTCTCAGATGCTATTGCTCATGAGGGCAGGGGGATGCTCTGGCCCTGAGCACAACTGCTGCATGACTGCAGGGTGGCTAAACAGGGAGCAGAGAAGGGGGCAGGACACGGCGGGGCCGCGGGAGGACAAGCACCCTGAGTCGCTGTTGTGAGCTGCAGCTCATCCTGGCCAAAGGCCTGAACTCCTACCAGAGAGCATGGTGATGCTTCGCACAGGGTGTTTCTCACAAAAATTAATATGGGCTTGGGGCTTTCACTGGCCCGTCATGGCTGCCTGAAGGGTTTCAAGTTTAGGCTGAAGACTTTTGGTATTTCTGCCACAGTAGCATAGCAGGGCTCTGGAGACACCACCGGTATTTATAGCGGCCTGAAAATTGTACATCTTCTCACCAGCTGAACCAGTTCCCCGAGCTGAATGCTACAGCTAATTGAGAGAAGACTGTCATATGCCATCAGCTAAATTTACTGCTGGTCCTCAGGATCAGGTTGTGCTGACTGCATTATGACAGCAGTGTCTAAAAGGAGGTCATCCTCATTGCTCAATTTTCCCTCTAGGAACAAGAGTTTCTTCTGCATCTGCACTGCTAGGTTTCTATTTATAGGCTTGAACCCTGTGATGTAATCTTCCTTTTTGTTTCCAAGGAAACAATATTTGATGTATTCTACTTTCAACTTTTTCTTCCTTTAGGTTCCCTCGTCCCCACCCCTGCCTTTCTCTCTCCCTCCCTTTTTCCAGAGATAAGTCAGTAGGTAAAACCTGTACTTATCTCTGGCATGCAGCATAGTTCTTTTTCTCTAAAACCAGGCTTATTCAGATCACTAAAAATTTCAAGACATTTCAAAAATATGCTTAGCAGTAATTTTATGCACTGTTTATACATATTCCTCTTCTGATAGTAAACGAGCTATAATTGCAATAGGCAGCAACTCCTGTTGATAGCTCAATTTTCTCAAAAACTTGAGTTCTGCATCTCAGCCCCAAGGCCTCTTTTCCTGGAAACACTTTTAAAAATCCTCTCACTGACCACCCATCCAGCTTTCCCATGGTTTTACTCCTCAAGCCGAGGCTCCTGACGGCCAGTCCTGTCCCCTGACACTCCCTTTCTGGTGGCAGGCTATCTCCTAACACCTCTCTTTACGCTCCTCTCTTGCACAGGGCAGTTTTCTCAGGTCTGTTGTGACTCTGAGTTCATTTTAATTCACATGAAAATTCTCTATATTAATGTTCTTTTAAAACAATTGGCTGTCACTTCACTGTCTGTAAATGAGGAAAACGCAGGGGGCTGAATCCATAATTCATACTGAAATCAGAATCTGTAACAGCTAGAATAAAGTGTGTTGAATGGATTCTTGGAGAAAGGCATATGCTTTGGAGGCTTAATGGAAAAGCACTGGGTCAAGCCAAAAGCTTCCTTAAAATCCTGAGTGCTACTGTGTTTATATGGATGGGCTGAAATATGTTTCACAAAAAGAGACTAATTTAACAATGCATCAAAAATAAGAGTAGCAATGCTCATAAAAGCAGTTGATTAATTCTGAATGGGACACATGCACTCGTTTGTTACTCTCCTGCCTTGTGCCTCCATGACACAAAACAATAAATGGGCTGGACTGATGATCTGCTCTACGTACAATGAAGTTACAGCAAGAATTTTTTTAGGACTACTGATTTTGGAACATAAACGGGCAGGTAAAATCCCAACTTAAATGAGATGATGTGGGCCAAGAACACTCAAGAATTTGTGTGGTGAAGGGGAGAAAAGGTGATAAAGCACATGCTGAATATACAGTCAGCAAATATGACAAATTTTATTTTATCAAACAAACTATCAAAGTGAACAGAGAAATTACCTGCAGTCAGCATCTTCCCTTTGGGTCATATGAGCTGTAGACTAACATACATCAATTCCTTTGTCAACTCCAGAAAAGGCCAGGTCCTTTTTTGAGGCATCTGATCTTAATTGAACATCTCCAAGTCATTCCACAAAATCTCTGACTTGCCAATAGCAAGGAACACAGGATGGGAAGACTTACATGATCTAGACTTTGTCCAACATCTCTAGATCCTTCTCATTCATCACAAATTCATCACAATTTTTCCTCAAAACCATAAAATAAGGATTTCCCACACTGCATTCCGGCTGGAGCTGCTCCAGGAAGCCAGTTCTCTCCTCCTTCCACCTCAAAAGCACTCATAGACAGTTTTGTCCCAGAGGATCACAACTGTTATCAAGCCTTCGTATCACCCAGTCCAACCATGGCCTAATGAGTTAACAACACTGTCTTCTTCCTAGTGGTTACTCAGTTTCCTGAAGAACCTCAGTAAAAATCATGTTTGACAGGAAAAAGGAACAGTAGCAAGCTTCAAGTGTTTGTCACTAGGTTTTGTTAGTTTATTTCTTAAGTAAAACATTCTGGGTAGCTAAAATGCAGAGCACATTTTATGGTCTGGCAATACATTGCTTTAGAGATTGTGGTTCTGTAAAGAATGAGTTTCATCAAGTTGGTTTGTTTCTCAGACTCTCCTTGGCAGGGGACAGGTCCAATGGGTCTCAGTAAATCAAATGCTTATTTGATGTCAGTGAAACTAAGATATAACTGCTGTTTTGCTCAAGGTTGTCAGAAAGCTTTTCAGTAATCACTTTCGGCCAGAATAGATGCTCAGTTGTTCTTCTTTGCTGCTGCAAGGGGAAAAAAACAGCAGCTTGCGCTTCCTCAATAATTCCCTCATATTTCATTTTTAATCTCTTAAGCAAATTACAAGTGAAGACCTTTGATGTAGGCGCCAGCCAAACTCATTCATTTCTCAGTACTTGCTGGACTAGAAAGGATCTCCCGTTCTTATGCATGTGGATGATAATAACAACTTCAAAGCCCCCAGGCATGTGTTAGCTTTCCCTGATTTCCTTTCTGAGTATGTGTTTTGTGGGCCAACACCAGTTAAGATCCATAAACAGCTGCACTTGAATGCCATCTATTAAGGCAGTCTTGCTGTCTCTCGTAGTGTAACAACTCTATTTCTACTTCACAGAACTACTCGGTCTGGCTTTTGTATTTTTCCTGAAATGGAGTACCTCATTTCCAACATTTATGGTGTTCTCAGCTTAAAAGAGTCTGGAACCTGATCAAACTCGGAGCAAAAAGCCATTAAAACGCACTTACCCTGAGGTGGAACATTCCCGGTGGATTACAAGGCATTGTTTTGCTGTTGTAGGGTTTTATGACATGAAGGGTACTTGATTACTTCTAGGAGGATGGGAGGCCATATGGTACCACAGGACCAGATGTTCCGAGTATGGTAGAACAGCTGTACCCGAGCAGTAGTTGGGCAAACTTCCCCCAAGCTTGCTTAGGAAAAATGAAAAGGGGACATATTTCAAACCAGTTAATGTTATAAGTAAAGGTTATCATCATTATTTAGTCTGTTCAACTCATTATCAGAACACTTGGAGGCAAAGAGCATAGAAGAGTTAAAGAGAACATCGGATATTCACATAAGTAAGAAAAACCACTACCAGAGACAATTTACATTGGAAAAAAAGAAATAGTTTTGGAAAAGCTGTAAAGCTTCATGCTTCAGGCTTCCAGCCAAGCTTTATCTAAGGAGGTGGAGTGGGGAGATTAAACAGATTTTCAGTGAGGCAGAAAATTTATCCCAGAAGTGGGGAGCACAGATTTCATGTACTTTCCTTTAAGGCATTTATTACTGACCATGGTCAGTAGTACAGACACTGGACTAATGGCACCAGCATGGCAACTCTGGTCTTTCTCCATCTGCACTGCCAGCAAGCCAGAATCCTGTACCAACAGGACAGCAAACATCAATCCAATATCTGTTTCTCAGCTCTAAATAAGTCTAGATTTGGCCCTCGGTATACCATGAAATTACTCTGACCTGAGACCTGCTCTCAGCATGTCTGGACAAACCTTTCTGATCAGAGTTACATACCAAGTATCTACTATTTTTATTTTTTTTAAACACGCTATACTTAGGGAATAGGTTGGACCACACATTTTCTGGAATCTCTGCAGCAACGTGTTATTAAGGATATTGAGAAGTAGAAGAAAAAACCTTCTTCTCCCAATGAATAATAAGGGTAGAAAGAGACTGTGGCAGTTCTCCAATGTGGCACCAAGAGAGTTTAAGTGCAATCCTGCATGTGATACTGTGGTATACCAGGGACAAAAACACCATGAATTTTGGCAATACTCTTCTCTTTGTAGGGCAGTTTAAATGCTATGACCGACTGGAAGTATCTGATTTTTGTACCACACAAAACTGCCCTGCACAGCACTGAATAATGTACTCACTGGTCAACACCCTTTGTGTAGGATTTCTCTAGAAGGTGCTCTTCTCGTAGGGCTTCCTCTTAGCACCAACTGAGAAACAGGTGGGCAAACAGTTTGGGACCCTGGGCTCTTCCCATTCCCAGCATTCTTTGCTAAGAGGAGGTTACAAGAAAGCCCTCATCCCTTATTTTCCACATTACCGTGCCTTGGGATCTATACTCTGTTTCAACACAAATCTCCCAGAATGCTTTTTTTTGCTGACAGAGAGAAAAAGTAGAACAGTGAACAGAACTCCTTTCAGAGTCCTGGCCCCAGTCTCCCCTCCCAAGCCCAGGGAAGGCCAGGAAGCCTTGTTCCGGACTGGGGTCTTTCCTTCCCAGCCCCCAGGGAGCCTGCTTTGTCCCTAGCCTCAAATACTGTCTTATAAACACAGCCACTACCACTGGGCTATTAGCCCCGTCAGAGGTGTAGCAAGAGATGCACCAGCCAGTAAATTTGACTCCTACCAGGTCAAATGCAAGTTACCCTTCTGACAATACTGCTTAAGAAGCCCACAAACCAGTATTTCCACCTGTTATACTACTTGGACAAGGAACATCAACTGTTATCTACAAGAACACTTGGTTATTGACTAAAAAAAAAAACAAAACACCAACATAAAAACTAACATACTATAAGTCTATTTTTTTAATGGACCTTTCAGTTCTCCCTATTTTCAGAATTTCAGAAACGCTCCTGATGCGTTGCCTTAAAACATTCAGACACTGAAAGCCTTGCCCTGTGATGCAAAGCTGCCCCTTTGATTTGATTTGCAGAATGGTCTCACAAGTCAACATAATTCTGATTCCCCTGCTGACAGAAGCTAGCACAACCGATGTCTAGCTGAAAATTCAAGTAATGAACACAACAGACAATGCTTATTAAAGTATCAAATAAAAATCACGATACATCAATCAAGACCAAGCATACCACCAATACATTCTGGTAATCCTTAACTAGGAGATGAAGAGAGAACAAACTCAAGTGCAAATAGTAGGTTACACAGGGCAGTAACTGTCCTCTGTGGTTTACGGGTCTGCAACACCAGCCTCAGCAGAGCCCCAACCCCTAATGGGGGCCATTAAACAAAACTTCAGTATAAAGAGAAATTAAATAAGTAACGCCCAACTATATACTCATGCACACAAGGTACTGTCAAACAAGTTTTATGTAGTGCTGCTTAAACTCCAGTTGACTTCAGCAAGAATCAAGGGCATGCAGTATTTTGTGAGGAAGGTGCACAGTCATTTAAAAAATTTCTATCTGCAATAATCAAAACAAGTTATAGCCAGGCTACAGCTATATGTCTAGTTTGAAGACTGCTTGTCTGTGCAAGAGGGAACCATCTGGATTTACTTTACGGTTAACTTTAAAATAGATATATAATATATATATATGTATAAAAAGAAGGTTTCTTAACTTTTGCCAAACAACTGGAAACATAATGGCTTCTGCATGCTGTTAGCATCTCAGTACAGCTGCAAATGTCCATTAGGACAATCTTATATAATTATATACTTATTCTTCCCATGCAATTGTTAAAGACTCAGCTTTTCCAAATAATAGCATATTTTGTAGCAAAGAGGAAATCTTCCAGTCCACCAGGTTGGAATGGGGGAGAGAAGTCTTCTAAAGCAGAACTTTCTTCAAAGTTTTTATTTTAAACTAATAAAAGTTTCAAGTCTTAGAAGATAGAGTGTCAGATTTTTCCAACTATAGTCTGGTCTGGCCAGAAATCTATAATTTCTCTCCTTTCTCCTTTTCTTTACCCAGTGTTTGTGGAAGAAATCCAGTCCTTCTAAGAATTTTTTTTAAAATGCTTTTGTTTTTTTCCTGCTTCCCACCCCCGCCCCCTGAATGGGACTTTACCTGTCATCCTTCCCACAGCTCCATACTCTGCCACAGAAACTGCCACCTATGAAGCTGGTTGGTGGCATTTTTTCAGACACAGTCTTGCTCATTCTGCTTGGGTGTCACCCTTTTCCCACATCCAAGCCTTCATGTCTTCTGTCCAGAATATCATCTCTCCATGCTAGAAATTGCCGTGTATCTGAACAGTGTCTGGTGCTGTTCTTGGTTGTCCCGTTGACACTTTCAGGATACACATGAAAAATAAAGGGATAATTAATTTTGCCCAGGGTCATGTTCTGGGGCTGGGGCAGCTGCTTTGCTGAAAGAGGCATGTGGGGCCAGTGGGTGACTTCACGCAAGAGCTAACCACCAACCGCAGGGACCCGCACATGGAAGAGCAGGCTGAATGCGTGCAAGGCTCTGGGAAGGGAGAGGGATCTACATGTTCAAAGCACCATCATCAGCTGAGTCACGATTTTCAGAAGTGACCAATAACATGGCAAACATCTGCTTCTAGGAGCCCAAGGCAACTATTCAACTTTCCAGAGGGCAGGTGCTTACCTCTTCCAAAACAAGAGCCTTCCTATTGTGTTTCCCGTATGTCCCGGCTCCAAAGCACTCTAAGTCATTGGCCACCCTCAAAACATCTCAACAGTTAGTATTTTTTACTTAATAAAACCAAAACTAATGGAAACACAAACAACTGGTCCCAAAAATAGAACATTTTTCCAGGAGGTGAACGATCCTTCTGTACCCATTCTTGGGACCCTATGGAAAGAGGGCCACAAGGGCTCGTATTGTTTTGACAGCCAGGCAGACAAACAAACACTTCTGTTTCAGCTTAATATTCCTGGAACTCCAAATACTAGCCTGAAAAAACAATACCACAAAACCTTGTCATACCATTGATCTGACATCAGAAAGACAGCCTTGGTGAGTGACAGCCCAACAGAAGCAAAAGACTACTGCCCATCCCCACACTGTGTCACCCGCAGCGCCCAGACCTTCCACCACACACCTTACATAGCAGCCTCCTCCCACCAGCACTGCTGGTCTGCTGTATCATCTTACCCACATTCCCCTATACTGGGTCTCCTGCAGGGATAAAAAAATAAAACAACCACTGCTTTTTTTCTGTTAAATGGGGTCTGTATCTCTTCCTCCACAAAGTTTCTCTGTTATCAGTATAGAATTAATTTGCACAATAACCTTCCAACGTAACTTAGAAGGCACAGCAGGTTTCTAACACGTAAGCTCTTTCTCATTTTAGGAGTGACTATCTGTATAATTGGCAGGGAGGAGCTGCTGCTCTGTAATACAGAAACTTAGCTAGAGTGATGCTGTTTGCATGAAACAGCGGCAGATTTCAATGCCCAGAACTTGAACTGAAACTGTTATTACTTCACATCTTTACTGTGATATTAGCCACGGGCCACGACCAAGTCTGGTCCTGGTCCTTCTGCGATGAACTTTTATCTTTTAAACAGACAGGGGATGACAAAGGTGGTTGGAAGGATTTGAAGTAACATTAAAAATAACTGACATAGTCAGGAACTCATGTCCCACTGAAAATTAATAACACCTACCATGGGACTTGGATACCTTGGAAAAAATGCTTAGACAAGCTGAAACTGGTCAGGCACAAGCATTTGCATTCACAGGAGAATGTTTCCGCTCTTGCAAGAGATAAAAAGTTCCACAGTGGGTATATCTCGACACTTGGCTGCCTTTTGGTTGCACAGGAGCAAGAACAGGAAGCACTGTAAGCCAGAAAGACAGGCAAGTAGCACACACAGGTCTGCTCAGAGAGATTGTTCCCACGTTGGTCATCTCAACAGAAGGGGCTGGGAGGCCCCAAAAAGCAGGTGCAGAAACCAATGAGCTACTTCCCGGTATCATGTGCTTGTCTCTTGTCTGGACTAGTCTCTTTGCCTCCTTCCTCTGCTGCCAGGCAGAAGGCAATGGATCTGAAGAATTTCCCCTAAGAAATATCAATACTCACATGACAGCTGGAGCTTCTTACAACACTGCAAGCCTTGCTCCAGCAGGACCAAAATCTCATTACTCCTAACGAACTGAGTTAGCAACACTGAAGCATGGTTTGCTGCAGAACAAACACTTGGGGAGAGGGGTACTGTGTGCCAGCTCCTTGCAGGGGATCACCGACCCCTCCTGTGCACCATGGAGGTCACTGTTCCCACACTGGACCCAGTGCTGGAGTGCAAGAGGTGTGGCTCTGACACCAGGGAACCCAGATTTGATCTCTGATGAATCTGGCCGTGGCTTACTACAGAAAGTTTTAGACTTTCTGCAACAGGAAGACATGGAGATTTTTCAGGAAAGCTTTTTAGGAACGTAGGGAGTTTTTCAAAGGTTGGAGAGCGTACCTCTGCCTATTTTTGGTGAGCTGTGCCCCTATCACCAGAGCTGAGCAGGGCTGAGCACGACCTCACTTTCCCAGCAGAGAAAGGCATTTCAGACGTCAGATGAATACCAAGAGTGGCAGCACTGAAGAAAATCAATGCAATAGGTAGGGGAAGGTGGCTTTCTGATGGTGCCCATGCAACAGATGAGGATCTTGTCAGGATGACACCTCTCCTGTTGCCCATTGTGCCAGTGCCAAATCACTTGTGCACAGCATGACAGAAAACAGCAGTGCAATGTTCCTAACCCACATAGCATCAGGCTTGACAAGGGGATAAGAAGATAAAAGATGAGTTTTGTTTTATTATAGTCAACATGCAGGCATCACATTATCTTAGTCATACTGAGGCTAGGTAGCTAAATTGCCAGGTTTAATGTTTCAGGTCACATCAGCGAATAGTTTTACCAGCAGATGTAAAGATCATCCTTTGGAGTGGGAAGCACTCAAGGTCAGAGTCAGCAAATCCTCCTCTAAAAATAGACTCTAGTTGCAAAGTTGGTAAGATTTCTTTTGTCGTTCTGCTGCACTTCACAGGACCCAGCTACCTAGAGCACCCACCTAAGCTCACAGGTAAGGCTAAGTGATATACATTTTCTGCCGTACTTTTTGTGCTGCTTTTCTTCCTTTTATAACCTAGTTTAGTAAACCAGGGAGAGGACTGAGAGCCGGCAAACTGTCTAAGGTAACTAATAACTTCATAAACTTGTAGAGGAAAAAAAAAAAGCTTCAAACTACTACAGAGTCAAAGAGATTTTGAAAATAGAATTTATAATTCCTTAAATCAGCCATGTTGCAGAAATGACTTTATAAAATAGGAAACAAGGTGCTAAAACTGTATTTATCCTAGAGGTAATTTCAATTTAAAATTTAAAAGTTAGGGATAAAAATACAATTTTTCAAGCTTTTTGTAACATTCGTCCCAGAATATTTTGCTTATTTTCTGATAATTGCTCCACCCTCCAGTCAAATCTAACTTTTCCAACTGAATTACAATTCTCTCAGATGACACTGTGTTTTAAGTTTCTTTGGGCACTCTCATATTTAATGAAATCTCAGCTTAATCTGTTTTGAATTAACCAGTTCAGTCAACAATAAAGAATGAGGGCAAAAATAAGTTTTTAAAAAATCGTCAGTGGCTTAGAAATTCATTGAAATAGCTGGTTAGTTTTGAGTATTCACAGCAGGAGGGTCTGGGAAATAACTGCACAGAGGCTATGATTCTTCTGGTTTTAAACTGTTTAAAGACGAATGCATTGGATGAACTATTTTCCAGTCCCTGAACGCTTCAAGCAAAAGAATGTAAGGATAAAATGAACTGAAGAAAATAGCAGTTTTTGGTGAAGACTAGGACAGGAATAAAGAACACGGGATTGTGTTTTTCTTCATTTAAGTATACTGCAGGTATACCAGGGATTTCCAGTTTCGGAGGTAACCAACTTTGCTTAATTCCTTTAGTGCTCTTTCAGGGAAAGATTTTTTTTGAAGGACTTACTCCTCCTCCCTCCCAAATTAATTTTTTTTGGTCTTGTGCTAAGGAAAAAAAAACCAAACCAAACACCCAAGGAATCTTTGCAGCACCGTACTTCATTACAGTACCCTGCGGTGCAGCAACTGCCAGGTTACACAGGAAAGCATGCAGCTCTTCATGGCTACCGCCAGCGTTCAGAGCCTGAGCAAAATGTCATGGGGATGGCATATCAGCGAGCACCACTTCAAATTCATTTAGTTAAATCATCCAAACAAGCTTTTGTTACTGCAGCTAACCAATTCTCAGCTCTGCAGATGTACTTCGAGTCATGAAAAGCTTAGAAACCAAAGCACTGTTTACCCTCCTCCCAAGTACAAACACTGCACTCCAGACAGCATGTGCCTTGGCTTCTGCAAGGACAACTTTCCAGTTTATAAAACAGCCCTCTGCTTAGTCATACTCAGAAAGGGTAAGCACTTTTTCACCCTGAAGGGAGGTATGTACCTGGCATGCTGGCTGGAAATAGAAGAACAAAACATCTCTTAAGAATTCAGGAACTTGCTCAATACATCTCCTCTCACTATTTCTGAAAACCCTCAGTCATTAAAGCTGATCTTTGTCTGCCTTCAGCATGGAGAGAGAGCTTACCCAATGACAGGTTAGTAAACTGAATTCAAGCCTTTTGTGCATTTTTTTTGAAAGGGTAGGAGAACTGATATTCTCTATCCTTACCTTCTCTCAGGTACTTCCCTCTCTTGTACACACTTGTTACAGACACTGTTGCTCCAGGAAGGTCTTATTTAAGGTAGTTATTAAACTGAAAGAAGAAAGTAAATAAAAATAAAAGCATTATTTTTGTAGTTGTCTGGAAGCCAAGAAGAAAGGGGTTTGGGCCCCTTGGAAGACAGATGTCCTCTGATTTCAGTAGCATTGGATTCTATCTGATAAATAAAAACATTCAAATAAGTCAGCTCTCCATACCACATCAGGAAAGAAAATGGGAATGACTTCTCAGTAACAAGCACTTCATGCACAAAAAAATATTTCTTAATCATAATTACAGGGTTGGGGGCTTTTTCCACTTCATTGTTCATCTTTCAAATTTAGTGTTCATGGCAGGAGATAAATTCATTCCCTGTACTTGAGAGTCAAACCAGTGACTAATTCCAAGGGCACCATGTTTATCTCCTACTGCACTGGTGTGGGCATAAGGTCTACTGGAAACGTCATTACTTCTGTAGACTTCTCATGAAAGGCCCAGAGCTGACGAACAGATAGTCTGCTTTGGTTATTTTCTTTCCTTCCCTTGGCATCTTGGAAAAAAAATAACCAACCTTAAGATATCACAGCTCCACTCCTTTTTCAGAGCTGTCATGAGGAAAGACATAAGAGGCAAAATGTAAAAGCACCAAAACTAGAATAAGATTCAAATCTGCCTCCACACTTACAAATAGCTTATACGTTTAGGTGTTTGCTGGATGCTGAAAACCTTCAATTCCAGCTAAACCAGAAGAATTTGCAGTTGCTTGGTATTTTCAGTAGACTTTAAACAACTCTCCAAGTACAAAACTGAGGTTGGTACACTTGTGTACACCAAATTAAATTTAATAAAGCCAGCATCAAAAGCCCCACTAGCACAGGTGATTGATGCCATATGGGCTGGGAGAACTCCCAATAGCAGGAAACATGGGTGGTAAAGAATTTCAACTATTCTGCTACATAAATATGGACTGAAGTGGGCATTAAGGCACGGAAGCCCTGTGCCCTGTGTCAGGCAGGACAGAACAGTTAACAGCATTACAGTGTTCCTTTTGAAGGAGTGTGAGGAAAATTGTCTTCTGTCTCCATTTTTCTTCCTACCTTTTATTTGTTTAGCCTCTCTCGTTGCATGGGCTCTGACCTTATTGGGATCTGTAGATTCAGGCACACAAACTCAGCTACAAATCAGCAGCCAGAGTCATACACTTGGGACAACAGCAGGGATGGAGAAACCCCCCTGGGTCAGGGAGGTTCAGAAAAGAAGGAGAAAAGGTACACAGGTCCTTGCAAAGGTCAAAAGCAAATGTAATCATTTTCTGTGCATGTCTACTTTTTTTTTTAATCTCTACAGCTGACTTGGATCTTGACTCCCAGGCATAAATCTCACCAAATTGTTTGGCATCTTTATACACAGCACTAGGGCTTGCACAGCATGTTGAGCCAAAAACATTAAGAAGCATAGTATTTTGTTGTGTAGATAATGACTTATAGTTTTCAGTCTCAAAGTAGTCAGAAACTTCCACCACATCTGGAAAACCAGCGTTAGAAATGTACACACCACTACTGAAGCTCTGACGTTCACCTCTAGCTATGAGCCTCATTTTTTTTCCCCCCCATCTGTGGGATTACCAAACACTAGAGCTCATGACTGATGTTTCCAAGAGCATTAACTAATTCCTTACAAATTTTGGGGTGGGGAAGGCACATCCCTCCAGTTGAACAAATTTGAAAATGGGCCACTATGGTCTGTGACTTCTAAGGGCTTTCCTGGAAATTTTGGGTTAATGTGAGCAGTTCAAGGGATTGAGAACAAGGCGCAGAAAGGAAATCTTTCACTGCCATATCACTGCTCCAGCCACTAGACTGTGTTCCTTCTCTGAATTGAAAGCAGAAAGACTGGCAGATTTTCCTTTTTTTTTTTCCCCTTGCACTTTCTTTCCTCCCTCCCTATTTTGTTAAAAATAAAATAAAAACAGCTGAAGAGCTCTATAAGCAATTACATTTGGCAGCTGTAGAGTGGATAGTGAACATAAAGAAGAGATTCCTTTGCTGTGCCTAATACATGCTGCTTATCCAAATTAGACACACAATTACTTCTATCAATGCAAAAATAGTTTAATGTTTTTTTCCTAGTGCACAGCACTTAAGAAAGACTTAAAATGCAGTGTAATTTGCCACAGTGTATGTCCTGAAGTAGCTTGCTAATGAAAAGAGGATTAACTCTTCATTATTCTGAATTACCATTTGGTGAAATCACTAACAATATTTTCATTTATATACACATAACCCAAGGGAGAGACATATTCCAGCCATCCAAGTGATTAACAAATAAAATTCATTAGATAACACACTCTTTGGTCATATTTATGAAGAGCAAGATTAGGGTATAAAAATGCAGATGACTGCATTTTATCATCCTTGTTCTGATAATACACTTAAGTCCATGACAGCATAATTGGTGAGCACTGGCAGTTCAGCGCTGCAGTCACACGCTGGATTGAGAAGCAGAACCTGCAGGACGTCAGGCTTGGCAGACAAAATGTCACAGGCTCGAGCATCGAAGCCTGGTCCCACCAAGGTGGACCTGGCACTCAGCTGCTGACCGGCCACCACAGCGTGGGTGCGGAGAGGGGATAGAAAGGTCTCAGCAGCTGGCATGGCCCGGCCCCAGCACAGCACAGAGCAAGACGGGAGCTGCCCCTCGGGCACATGGGAAGAGCAGGACGAGCCACGGGCTGCCCTGCCTCACTGGGAGGGAACCCCTGGCCCCAGAGACAGGGCTCAGGGCTCTCCTTGCCGTGCCCCAAAGTTGGTCTGAAAAGCTCCCTGCTGAGGAGAACCTCTCTGAGCAGCACTTCAGGAGCAAGCAGGGTGCAGAAGCCCTTACGGAGGGCAAGAGGACTGTCCCTGCTCCAGAGACCTTTCACATCCCAGGCTGTGCATCCCCAGCACAGTGAGGTGCCATGAAACAGCTGCCAAGCTGGTACAGGAACACTGCACTGGTACATCATCCAGTCTATAAGGCAAAGCATTTTAGCCCAAATGAAGCATCACAAGGAGTGGGAGACTGCTCCAATGAGCCTGTGCAAACCTGTCTGCCATCTGACTGCACTGTGTGAACACCCTGAAAAGAACGGTCTCCCCTCCCCAGAGGTCTGCAAAAGAAATCTGAGCTTTCCCTGCCTGCGCTTGTGCTAGGCAGTCATCCTATCTAGAGAATCACCCTCATATCCACAACAGCATTAAGAACAACCACAAAAGAAAATAATGATCTCATCTACTTTTCACTTTTTAATCTAAAAAGGCAAGCCTCAGCTCCATTTGGTGTACACAGAAGAGTCAATATGAGACGAGGTTAGACATCTTTGGTTCCTGGAAAGACATGAGCTTTTCTGCCCTTCTACCCCCAGCTGAATGCTTCATGGCAATTAATTCCAGCGGTCAAGTAGCAAGCTAGCCCTTTCCCCCTACCCCTCCTCTGTTACTTCTTACTTAGAGTCAAATCTGAAATACATATTTTATTAGAGGAATTTCAACTGATGCTTTCCTGTGCTCTAATTAAATTTAAAATTCCCTGCAGCAGGTAACAGTGGCAAGGCACAAAAGAACGTAGCTTACTTGAAAGGTCAGGGAGCATATGGCTTCCCAGGACAAGAGAGAAACAAGCATTCCTCATCAGAGTTCTCACTTTCAGAGTGCTAACTAAGCTTCAAACGGAGACAGTGTCACAGAACCACAAACAATCATTTGCAGATGTAATTGCCCTGTTTTGAGGTCTGCAGTCTATGTGCAGGACTATTGGTGTAACAAATCAATGCGCTGTGGCCACCGAGCATGATTACCAACTACATTGCTTTCTCTTCTCCCCTTCCTTTCCTCCCCTCCCACTTCATGGAGCTGTGAATAAAAGCAGAGCCAGCTTCAGCATCAAGGCAACAGGCTCTCAGTTAAGATAATTCCTTGCTAGACAAATAGGAGTTCTTATCAAGTTCTAGATTTGTATCTCTGATAATCTAACATTATCTATGCTGTTGAGAATTCATGTAGAATTAGCATAATTCTGGCACGGGAAGGAAAAAGGCCCTCCTGGGGCATGGGTACTGGGGGCACAGAGTACTCAGAGTACTCTGCTACTCAGAGGTACACAAGACCGAGCCCAAGGTAAATTTGCTAGAAGCTGGAATTCTCAGAGCCCCTTACAAATCTCAACAGAGGACCACTTAGCTAAACATCCTCATCATGTTTTAGGAAGCTTGGCTGAAAGACAGATCCCCTTGCCAGTGAAAGCAAGCCAATTTTTGAACAAAGGTGTACATATGCCAAACAAAAAATGACTCCACAATCTTGCCTAGCTTTGGAGTAGGAAAACAAGAATAATTTGGCTTTTACAAGTTTCTCAGAGAAACAGAACATGACAGGCACAAAAGAGCCCAAACTGAGGAAACAAACCCCATGGGCACATGGGATGTCAGTGAAAAATGGTCATCCTGCTTGCAGGGGAGCTCTACAACAACTGCACAAAGGCAATAGCCAGATTTTTGTAATTAAAAGGACACAAACGTCACCAGTGGCCAACAGAAAAAAAATTGTGGGAACCACTACAGGATTTGTTGCTTGCAAGAAAGCGGATTTTTGGCAGAGTATTCACGCACTTCATAAGATCAAGACAAACTCCACTTCTTGTTATGAGTCTCCTACAGAACTGCAAGGTTCAGCCTCTCCCTTCAAGGGGATGAGAGACAGGACCAACTGCTGCCCTGAGACATTGGGCAGTCCAGCAGGAGAAACAAGACAGACCCAACAGGGAGACAGAGCAGACAAGAAAGTCTGCAGAAAGCTGGCACCATGGAGAAAAGAGAAACTTGTTTCAGAAGACAAGAGGGGAAGATAGTTAAGTGACAGCTGGCAGGAGGGTGAACAGGAGATCAGGCATGTGGCCAGCCTCAAATTCTAGTTCCTAAAGCTCTGCTGTAGCATAAAGATCAGCTGCATGAGCAGTTTAACTTCCTGCTGACAACCTGCAGAACTAAACACGCTTTGCCTTCAGAAATGTGCAAATTCACAGAAGAAAACCGAAGGAGATATTGCAACATCCATGTCCCCCATAATAATCCTTCTCCAACATTATGCCCGGATCTATGACATAAGTATTTGTCTGGTAGCGTGCAGAGTTTCTGATGCTGTTAATTTGGACTGAGGAGTTCTTGCGTACACCTGTATCACTTGTCAAACATTCCCTTGTTTCTTCTTCTTTACTGAGAATACATGGATGTACATAAGGTATGCCTTAGCTCTCCCCCTGAAAAATTTTCTTCAAGTGATCAAAAAATTAAACCAAAAAATAACCTGAAAAACCCCTGACCTAAACACACCCAACGCTGTGTGTGTGGGGACACCAACCAGCCTCTGTGGCAGGACCACACAGTGCTGCACCTGAGTCGAGGAGCAAAGCACTGTGCCTGCAGCGGCTGCTACGGGTGCTACCGGTGCAGGGCTTCTGTACCACACGTTCTTCACTGGTCTTTTGCCCGAGATACTTTAGCTGCAGGGGATTAGGAAAGTTATACACAGATGCAAAAACCACACCTGTCCAAGAGACAAGAATATTCTTGCAAAGGTAGAGCTACCCACCATGTCTTCATAAAGGCATGGAGAAGGGAGGCGCTGGAACTCAAGTTAGTCTCTGGCCTTTAGCTTCTCTCACCAGCTCTGTGAAAACCTCAGGCTGCCCCCTGAGCTCCTGCTACTCGCGGGGTCAGTGCTCAGCTCCTAAGGAAGGCACACCCTTGGGGAAGCGGGGAGGGAGACCACCTAAGGGGGCTGTAACTGTTGACTCCACAGCTGAAGGAGGCAAACTCTACAGGGGAAAGTCTAAAGAAGGACAGCAGCTGAAGAAATCACAAGCAGGAGAGAATGTGGAGCTTCAAGAGGTGTGTAAAGCTGACACCAAAAGGATTCAGTAATAGCAGAAAGCTCAAACACATAGGAATTTAAGGTTGTCCATTCCGAATTACACAGCTCTGACAACATGGCCAGGCAAAAGGTGTTGTTTTGGGTAACATTAATGATACTCTGATTTTAACTACAGGATAACATTGCTCCATGGCTCCCTTCTACACTGTAAGTCATCAGTGATTTTTCCTACCCGCTTGGCATGTATGCATCTAGGTGAAAAAAAAGAGTGAACCTGAGCCTACCCTGGCTAAAAAAATATTTTGTCAGTCAGTGGTGCCACAAAAAGGCAAATTCCCATTCCTGGAAACAGCTTATGAGGTTCAGAGTACAGGGCTGCATTAAGATCTTGAAAAAGGAGAATGAATACATCCAGTATTCACCTGAACGGACACATTTAATCTCCCTGACTTGCTGAAAATCACATAAAGGAGAAGCCTTTAGGAGATTCGCAATTAATGACAAAGAAACACTTTAAATTTCCCCCATCCAGTTCCCCTATGTGCTCTAGATCCCTTGGATCAGGCCGCTAGACCTACCAAATTATTAGCAGTGGATTTTCAAGGAAACAAATTCCCAGTGCAGACTGAACTTTGGTGATCACAAACCTTTGGCTTTTGTTCCCACTGCTGGTGAGCTTGTCCAACAAAATATTCCTTGCCTAGTTCAGAGAAGGCAGAAATCCAGGTGTTAATCTGCATCTGCCACAGAGCAGGTACATCCATCTCACACCATGCCCAATCACTGCTGACCAGTGCAGCTCCCAGTGTCCCACAGACAGAGCAGAATTTGCTTGCTTTGTGCTTAACATTCTCCTGTGGTTGCATTACAGGTTCTTGCACATCCTGAGTGCTACCCCATGGACAAGATGTCATCAGCAGGTTTGAACACTGGGAAGAAAAATGCATACACAGCAATGAAAGTAGATCCTGAGGAGGATTACTGTACCCCAGGTGCATTTGAACTGGAGCGACTCTTCTGGAAAGGATGCCCAAAGTACACTCATGTCAATGAAGTCTGGCCCAACCTCTACATAGGAGATGAGTAAGTATGTACATAGTACCTCTGCACAGCAGATGAGTAATTGTACATAGTACATGCCTTCTGCATAGGAGATGACTAAGCTGTACCAAGTAGAGCTCACCAGCATGGCAAGGTGTTTGCTTCCTCCTACCCATTCACTAGTATTTAGCCATGATGATGTGATTTGATGAGCTACTGACAGATGCCAGAGTTCAACAGAGCAATCGGAGCCTGCCACAGCCCTTACAGATACAGGCACGGTGTCGGCTGCTGCTGCTTCAAGAAAGTGCAAGGTAAGTGCGACAGGGCCCACTGTTATAGGCTGAGTAACAGGAGTAGCTGTGGCACTAGCGTAGGCTGCTGTGGATGAAGAAGCTTGTCACGATCTATTTTTAAATGTCTCATTTCAAGGACTAATTTGTCATTTATCTCCGAGTGAAACTCTTGCCACAGTTACACTGACAGAAGAGCACGACCTAGATGTGTAGGACCACGGCTTAGATTGTTTAAGCCTAAAATGTAATTCTTGAAAAGTGACTAAAGAGACAGCTCAACCCACAGTGGTATTTCTGCATTTCCAAGCCGGTGCTTGCGTACATGGAGCACTCAGCACTTCCAAATTGCTCAAGAAATTAAAACAAACAGAAACCTGTGGAAGGCAAAGCTGCAGAGATGCGTCTCATTGATCCAAGAGTGATTTGGAAAAAAAACAAACCCGTAAAACAGACTTAGCTCTGCTGAGCACAGGACTAAGCTACAAACAGCCTATTCTGACAAGTGGAGATGACTGCTGCAGCAGGGAGACATGCCATCAGAAAATCCCCCAACCCAAACCCTGAGCAGAGCAATAGAGCTTTTCTTACCCCTTAGGCAGTCTTGGCCCCCTTCCCATTTTCCTCTACATCCTGCGCTAACATGACATTTCTTTTACATCATCACTGTAAGGCACAAGTAGGAGCCCCACTGGCTCCAAAGTTCTCAATAATTTTTTTAAAAGGCTCTAAAATTCATCTGTTGCCAGCTTATAAAAGAGGAAAGATATACAGCCTTGCAAGTTATAAGACTCCTAATATCATCGACCAATTACTTCTGTGGCGCCAGAGGCAACAAAAAGACACACAAGTTCTGGGCTTTGACCAAGCTGGGCTCTCTTTAATAGCACAAAAAAAAAAAAAAAAATTAGACCATGGGAAGAGCCTGGCCAAATGAGTCAGGAACAGAGGAAAAGGGGGTCGAGTTCCTCTCCCCATCCCACCCTGTCCCCCTTGTTAGGTATTTCTGACACAAGCTTCAGTATAAAGAACAGTCTCTTCCGGCTTTTATTTCCTACTTAAATATTAATTAATAATTAATTATTTCCTAGAATAATTTCCCTCTTAGTTCTGTGATGAAACTACAGCTCTGCCCTCTGAGCAAAGGGAGGCAACAGGTCTTTGGGCAGTCGGTCTCTAAGCCCAGGACACCAGGCACTGACCCTTTTGTGTAATGGTTCCTGTGGCAGTGCCTTGTTACACCTTGTATTCAATAAATGCTAGGAGATGCAACTCTGAATGCAATACACACCTGCACATCCCACTACTACACCCACTTAATGCTGGGCAGTCTCTTATTTTTGCAGGGGTGGGTCAGGAAGAAAGGCAATGGTACTTCAAGGGGACACAAGTCCACCACATGATCAGGACAAAAGAATGAGAAAGCCAATGGAGAGGAAGTGTGGAGCAGGTAGGGGGTGAACAGAAGTTAAAACTTCACCAGAAAATGCAGCTCCCTGCAAGAAAACGCCTATTGTCAACGAGATAAGGACAAACCTGACATCCAGTAGCAGAAAATCTGTGATGAGAACCACTCTGCAGGCAAAATGCAGCTTTTTATTACCAGAACTAAAATCTGATTTGAAGCAGGCAAAATCCAGGACCTCTCTGTCTTTCCTTGGCCAGCTCCACATCTTCTCTCTGACCACCAGCTTTCTCCTTCTGTGTGACAGGGTTTTTTGTATTGTTTTAAGATCTTTCTGTAGCAATGGTTGCCAAAGAGCTGCCATGGAGATGTGACCAGATGTTGGATGTATTTGTGTCCTTAGCCATGCTAAATTAAGGTTGATCTTGAAAGAATTTAGTGGAGCTCATCAACAAAATAAAGTGAACACACACATGCAGAGTTTATCTTCAGATCCTTCACATCTGTGCTTCATTCCTGCCTCCTGCATTTACAAGGTTAACAGGAATTGTGACTGCCTATGGAAATGCTAATTAATTACCCTGACTACGTAACCACATCTTCCTTTTAATGCAATACAGGCTATCAAGGAGCCCTGTGAGGCCACTCAATCCTTTTGTTACAAGGCTTTGCTGCAGATGTTGCCCAGAGGCAATGAAATCTCCATGAGCCTGTCAGGCCCAGAATAATCAAAGCCTCAAAATAAAACATGCTGTGTTCAGCTCCAATTGAAATTTTCCTCCAGCAAGTTCCAAGGACTTTTAAAGACCAGACACTGGAACTTGTAGGAGACAGCCCAGTGATAGGAATAAAACATGCTTTGCCAAGATTTTGTTTCTTCTGCTACCAGGACTAGTGCTTGTGTGTATCCTCCTCATATCCAGAAGCCTTCTAAAGGGATAGATAGAAAGCAGCTTTGTCTTGCTCCTTGCCTTCACTAGTCATCAGTTTACTCGCATGGGCAGTTGTACTGGCTAATCCCAAGCCTGCTTGGTTCACCACAATCACATGGAAAACCTCTGCCAGTTATGAAGCTTGTAGTTTCTTCTTGCAGCTCTTCAATGATCACATTATTACCTGAAATGATGTTCATGGTTCCCCACTTCCAAATTACAAATAATATTTTAGCTGAAGACAAAGACTTCCCAAGATTTTGTTTTCCTCTTAACCATCCTTTAGCTTTCACCAGGTTTTAAGGCCTGATCACAATTTCAGGTCTTTCTGTGTTCACGAACTACTCTCAGAGGAAAAGAAGTCTTCTGGAGTCTAATTCCTTATGGGTTATTTTTCTGTATATGCAGCTGAACTGAGCTTGCACTTCAAGAAAGCTATGGTCTGTGTTTGTCCCAGTAGAGCCCCAGGGCTTATGATCTTGAGAACTAACACAGGTAAGGTTCAACAAGACACATGAGTAAATCCAACCTACAGACTGGAGTGGATGATAATTACAATATCATCTAACGAAACTTTAAATAGATGCTTAACAAAGTCATTCTCTCCTCTTCCCTTTCTCCAAAAAAAAAATACAGTATGTCTTTTTCTAAGTGACTAAGTAGAAAGACAATTTATACTGATCTAGAAGAAAATAGATGGGACTCAGGGTAGCAAATCGTTACCTCCCACTGTTCAGCATTATGAACTCCTAAAATCTACACCAGTATGAATCATACAAAAATTAAGAGCATATGCAGATTTAGATTATAACAACACTCTTGAGGACACAGTTTCAACACTTAGTAGGAGAATCTGGCAATTGTAACAGCAATTTAACAATCCAGAATATGAAATCTGCAACACTGGACCATAAGCCTCTTTAAAGCAGCAATGATTTCCAAGACAAGTAACACTTCCCCACACAATATCTCTGTCTGTAGGTGTTTTCTAACACTTGGTGGGCAACTGAAGTCAAGATCAGGAACTCACTACACCACTTGTTTGATGTCTTCGCTGTAAAGAAAGCAGAGAAGTTATCTAGGCTGTATCACTTACATAAACAACATACACCATTTTGGGCTAGAGGAAAATGGACCACTAAATCTTTTTCCACCACATATTATGAAGATCCTGTTCAGTATTTTCAGTAGTACCTAAAAAGACTTCTAATTCACACTGAACAAGAGGCATCCACAGAAATGGAGCAACAAGTCAGAAGGAAAAGGGGATACAATGCTACACTCTCTAGATTCCCTCAGTGCTGGAGTTACCAGCGGAAATTGGGTCAGTATCATTGGGAATTCTCAACATCTCTCCTCAGGAGGGAGAACTGCCAGATTTTCTTAAGAAAGTGTCAGTATTGCCTATATTCAGGAAGCTTCTTTCTGACACTGACCATCTGGTAAATTATCACCCTGCATAGAGCTTTCCTTCAGCATTTAAGAAAATGGAAAAGTTTGAGAGAGACGATTCCTCTTCTAGTAATGTTGCCTCAGATTTCCTTGTGTCTTC
The DNA here is from genome assembly GCA_013400615.1 of Syrrhaptes paradoxus. Lineage (NCBI taxonomy): Eukaryota > Metazoa > Chordata > Aves > Pterocliformes > Pteroclidae > Syrrhaptes > Syrrhaptes paradoxus. Next base: position 74,856 of record VZTO01009724.1, read on the forward strand.
TGAATCTAGGTCACATCAATCTGTGGCTTTAACAGTCTACACTGAAACATGTTTGCAGTGCTCAACCTTCACATGAAGCTTAAGAGACTTGGCTCTGCTTCAAGCCTACCAGCAGTTGTCTGGTTGACCAGTACCACCTGTAAGGTGCCGACTGACCTGCAGACAGAGCTGCTCTACCCACACCCTCATGAGGCATTTCAGAGGATTACTTCCCTTCCTTTAGATGCACTTGGGTTTTAATCCTGAGATGCCTTCTCTTCCCTCTGTTGGCTGCTTTTAATATAGTAAATACTTGCTGTGGGGGTGCAGACCTCAGTGCCTGCAAGTTGTTTCTCCCTCTCTTCCAACTCCACTGGTTTGCGCATCTTTCTGATAAAAGCAGCTGTGACTATAGCTTGTTATGACAGTATTTTGGAAAAGAGAGAGAAGGGATTTTGTACACTGGAGACAGCAACTTGAAAGGAAGGATTTTCTTCTGCATTGTAACTACTTACACTGTTGCTTCCAGAAGAAGGCAGAGTTTGCTACAGCACTTGCTTTTAATCCTATGAATCTTGGCTTTAAAACTGACAACAGGCACTGTATAAGTCTTGGACAAGCCCTTTACTTGCCCTTGCACAGCTCAAGAGATGTAAACAGTGTTTTGGGAACCATCTGAAAATGGATGACATTTTTGTTCAGGTCAGTTTCTCCCTCTTGGTGATAAGTCTGTTATTATCAATATATCCTTATGTGAAAGTGATTCTGTCTCCAATTTTCACCGTTTAGGTGGCATCCCCATATCGAGGTACTCCCCTTTGCCTCAGAACTTCAAAAATATGTTTACGAGTCCATCTGTCCTACAGTAATGCAGGGTCTGATTCAGCAAAGCGCTGAGCTTTTGCTTAAGACGCTTTGCCATAGAGAGAAGGACTTCTGGGTATGCTTAACTTTTAACATACGTTTATGTGCTCTGAACTGAAGAGCTGATAAGTTTTTACAGGGGACCAATCTGTCCAGTTCATCTCTTACTAAACTGAATTATACTGAAATTTTCACAGTTCTCTCCCAGTGCCACACTTTACCTTCTCTGCATAGGAGCACATTCAAGGCAGACACTGGAGACCACAGCTGCACTGTGTAAAAAGAAATCAAGTGCTAATAGCACAGATGGTGGAGACACACAAAATGAAAACAATTGCAAGAGTAGTCAAATACTTATGGCTTCACCTACACTGACATCTGTAGCAAACTCTTCTTTACAATGACTACTTAAAAATCAACCATAAAGACAAATGGGAAATATTGTTTTTTACTAGGAAACAGACGCATTCTAAGAGAGAAAAAGAGGAATATTATTAGTTTGACTATTAAAATCTGGTAGTGAGCCAGTTGCAAGGGAAAAAATCAGTGCCATTTCTAGGTGAACGTGAATTAGAAATAGTTATAAATTCTCCAATAAGGTACATAATTCATATACCCCTGAATGATCCTATGCTATTAGTCACCTCAACTAAACAGATATTTGCAGATATTTATGCTTGATTTATTCCTTCCTTTCATCTAAAATACTGCTACCTCAGACATGGTAAAAACTGCAAGGAAACCAAAAACATTCCCCCTTGGGATGTATCCAGAGGTATCATGCATGATGAAACACAAAAGAAATTTGGGCCTGATTAAAGTAAACAGATAATAAAGGATGGTTCCACAAGGGCATCTACACTACAGATTCAGCTGAGGCTGGAAAGCCAGTCCTTCACACAAAGCTGGAGTTCATTGATGGCTGAAGCCAGTCCAACCAAACAGGTCAAACGGCTCAGTAACATTTCCATTTACAAGCATATGAGTCTTCCTGTATGAGGGCTTAACAGTCTGTTTCTTGCTCTCCCTTAACTGGCCATCAACTGCTGCAGACCCAGCATGACCTCAAGTTTAACTGCCTATATTATGGCAGTGTCAGAGTCTCAGCACAGGCCTTCCCCGCCCAATAGTATTTATGATCAATGGGCAAGGTAAAAAGACAGCTGATGGGAGTGAAAAAGCAAACAACCCTGAGTCAGCATGGCAAATGGTGGTTCAACTGGGCTGTCTGCCTAGCTTGTGGGGAAAGGTTTTACAAGAAAAAAAATGAGGAAAAAATTTGAAATAACAGTAGAGATATCTTTTATGAAAACATAATTATCGACTGGGGGGGTGGAGAAAAAGGAGAGTGAGCATAAGTGCTTCCTAGTCTCTATATCAAGTTTGAAACCAAGCACTCTTGCTCTTGAAAAAGAGTGTCACTTAGCTGTCTTCAAAAGATGCAGAGTCTAAAGCCCAAGTCAGGCACCTCTTGCAGCCCAGTGAACCCTATCTCGTATTGCACAATAACCGTTTCCCCAGATCTCTACAGAATATTATGTATTGGAGATCTTAGGAAAGGCTTTCCAAAGATAATACTGTCCAGGTTACCTGCTGGAAGAAAGGTACCTGATTACACACAATAGTTCAGTTTGCAGATGCACAAGCCACATACCCATAGGACCTACACTGACCATGCTCCACTTAGCCACAGCAAATGCTGTAAGTATTGGTTCAACTGTTTCTACAAGACCTACACACAGCACAATTTGAGTGCCTGTTCAGTGAAGATGTGGAGACCGTAGCAGATTTGAGTGCTCAACACTTGAGCATTCATTTTCAGTTTTCTAGATTACCAACATCAGTAGAAAGAAGAAAATATGCATCCACATTATAAAGAAAAATATAATAATGGGCAAGGTTACATTCACTCCAAAAGGATATTGCTGAATCAGTTTACATATCAAGTATAATTAAAAAGTGGATAACGTTTTAAAATCAGCCTATTCAAAGCATTGAGGGAAAACAGCACAAACTCTTCAGTGACAAAAACAGTGGCATAGATAACCCTCTAAGTATTCCCTTGGTACACTTACAATTTACTTTAAAAAAATAGATTTCACAGAAGATTATTTAGTTACATCTGATGTAACACCATTCACAGTTGACTCCTTGCTGTTTCTCATTCTCTTTCCAGCCCGAGCCATGGCAAACAGCAAGCTAACAGAGTAACAACATGCATACTCCCAAACTCCAACAGGCCAAGAGCCAGACAATGCTAATACAAATAGTGATGCAAAATGAGCACCTAACTGCCTTGCCTTTAATTAACTAAATAAAAAGGATTAATTCCATGCTGGGCCCCAAATTCACAGTATGCTGCTACAAGCAAGACTGGGAGGTGGAGGAGGAACTTGCCAAGAGCTTGGCCAGACTGAGATGACGGCTTATGTAATTACTGAAAGACAGTATCTGTTCTTTCTGAATGCCTATTGTAACAGTGGGGTCACAAGATGAGATGCTAAGACATAGAACAAGACTAAATGCAACCATCGGAAACAAATGGATTAGAGGCACCCACTGTACCAAAAGGCAATCTCCTGAGAACCTAATCAAGGAAACAGGAAAATTAGATTTCAGATGAATATAAGTGACAAATACTAATGATTGTCCCTGCAACCTACTGTTTGACATTGTCCTCGCTCAGAACAACTTAATCATTTAATTCAAATGCTATTTAGTAGCCAAAGCAGTGGTTGCAGAAACCAAAGTTTGGTAGTTACCTACAATCCATTTAAAAATCTGGTTTTCCACTGACCCTAACCACACTGCAGTCCTACTTGCTATTCAGGATGTAGGTCTCCACTTGCAAGGGTTCTAGCTGAACACAGATCTCTGACCTGAAACCATCAGTCTTTCATGGTTTGTTGGATACATGCTTTGGGCCAAGCCTAGTGAATAGAAAACATATTTTCTCTCCCAGCATCAGGTATGCTAAATAAAATAACACTTGATTTGAAAGCAGAATCTCTAGTTCACCTCAAGTACATCAAAACAAAGAGATGTAGTTATTCACTGCACCTTTACTCTTTGGCCAGGATGTTTAATCTGTTTTATAAGAACTGGCCATCCTTATACTCCATACACTTTGCCTCTGCTGGCAAAGTGTATAGAGCATATCCACCTGAAGTCTTCTAAAGAAAAGGAGGGAGAAAACATCTTTCTAGGTCAATCACTGCAACAAGAATATCAAGGGAAAGAGTGAGCAGTATTTAACCACAGGTGAAGGGGACAAGCCACTGCACTAGGAGCAAGATGCTGCTGTTTGTCTGTTTTTACTGAGCTTAGGCAGGAGTCACCACACTAATGGGAGTTTTAATTTTTTTAAATCATTGCACAGGGGACTTATGACATTATTTCACAGCAAAAATGCCAGTAGGGTCAAGACACTAATTTCTGACCAGAAAGGAATTTCTGCAGGGAGAAAGGTCTACTCAGAACATCCAATTATCATGAGCTTAATTTAAATCAGAAAAAGCATAGATAAAGAACTTCCGTATCCATATCCCAGTTACATACTCTAATCACTAGGTTATTCACTGCTCAAAGGGGGATTTTGACTTTGCCAGAGGCTGGGAAGGTGGAGTCAACTTCAAGCCATTCTGAGCTGTCACCCCTAGAATTATGAAACACCACAGGTAGCCCACCACAACCTCCTGTGCAACAGCAGCTGCATTTACACATTCAAATGCTCAGGAAACATTCACAGAGGTACTTCTGTCTGGAAAAAGTTGTTTCACATCATGCACTCATTCATTTATGGCAGAAACAGTCATATGAAAATATGTTAACAGAACAAAGCTTATGGAATCTTTTTGCAAAAAGTGCAGTAGTCTTCCTAGGCACTAATGAAACTTGACAGCTTTTCCAGAACAAAACTTTCCAAAATTAAAAGCTTTCTGTAACGGAACAAAAAAAGTTTTTGCATGCCTGTCCACAAACTCTGCACTTTGAGGCATTTCAGGCTGCTGGCACTTAAGAGTCGGTATTGGGGACACAAAAATCTAGAATTTCTTCTTCTATCTGACTTCCCTTGTCCAAGAGAAGAGAGAACAAGAATAAAGTAGAATATTGGGCTAAATAGATGACTTTCAGCTTTCACTGAAGGCTAATATCCAATTTCCATATCTATCTCTTTTTGCGTTAGACCTCTGGTTTAACCAAACATGACAGTTAAAAGGAAACCTGATAGGGAGTTGTGACCACAGAGGGGAAATTTTTCAAATTATTTTTATTTTTAAAAAATAGAAACTGAGAAAAAACTCAGTAATTTCTTTTTAGGGATAAAGAGTTGCTTTTTGAATCCCAAATTATCTTACTACTCACATATGACTGACTCTTTTTATTAGTTCTGCAATATCAATTGATGGGACAGAAGGGGAAAGCAGCATTCACGGGTCCTATTTCAAGTTCTGCCACTGATTTGCTTTTATGACTTTAAATAATTCATTCCATTTCTTTCTGTAGCTCAAGTTTCTTCTTGTACAAGATGGATAGAAGCCAGTACTGCCTATATTACAAAGGTGCCAGGAAAATAAATTCATTTTTAAGGTCCTCTGAGGACCTGGGAAAGACAGTTATGAACTCCAGAATGATAATTTACTTTGAATCATAGAATGACAGTCTCTTTAAGATCTTTATAATGGTAAATGATGAAATTTTTAATTGATGCGTTATCAGTTTTGTTAGCATTTAGGACACACCAAATCTGAGATTTTTTTGTTTTTTAAAGAAGCTTCTTCACTTACATAGCAATCTTGTTTCAACAGGAAAACTGCGTTAGATCGCTATAGCCTTGAGAAGGCAGGCTTCACTCACATCCTCAATGCGGCCCATGGTCAGCGGAATGTGGACACAGGACCAGAATATTATCACGACATGACGATAGAGTACCATGGAGTAGAAGCAGATGATCTCCCCACTTTCAAGCTCAACCAGTTCTTTTATTCAGCTTCTAAATTCATTGACAATGCACTTCAGGATGAAAGAAGTAAGAAGGGTGCTGAAAATGGCTAACAACAGTACAGTATTTACTCTATCTGGTTATAAGCATAGTTCCACAGCATTCATCCTTGCGGGAATGAAACAAGTCCAACAGCTTAAGAGAGAATATAAAATTAGTAAGAGAAATTAACTAGGACCCTCCTCACTGCAGAGCTAGTACCAGCCCAAGAGCCCCTTACCAAGCACTTCGATAGAAGTCCTCATCACAGCTCGCATTAAGGTGTCCGGTCTGATAAGAGGTTTTCTTGTTGCTTTGACTGCTTCATAAACATAGAGACAATCAGACATTGCACAGGTTGCATGAATTAGCTGCTGTTTCCTCAAATTAGTCCCTATTAAGAAAGATTTAATGAATATTGGTTGCATAGCAGTGGGAGCGGAACATGAGTGCTCTGCAGAAATTCCAGGCTGTCGTTTCACAGCTTCATGCTCTGCAGCATTAGATTCACTCTACAAATATAAAATCCACCTTCCTACCTGGCCATCAGATCTACCCCACAGGATAACAGATCTGCCTCTGCCATCCTCCAAGCAGCAGGGGAACGAAACAACTCTGACAGCAGAGATCTAGAAGCATTTCATTAAAGCCTTTGTAATTTCTCAGTTTGATTACTACAATTAATTATCTGTTGACCTCCAGCAGTGTTCTATCAGAAAGCTTTACATTCACGTGAAGTGCTACAGCCTAGGCCTCACACTGGCTTTCAATATTACTCCTACTCCTTCCCCACCCCCTCCCTTTTTTTTTTTTCTTAATCTCTTCAGGATATTTTACCAGAAACCATCTGAGAATCTTAAGACTTTCCTGATGACCTAGAAAGACCTTAATATCAGAGTGTCACATATCAAGTTTCTAGCTTCATGTCAGCTTCTGTTCTTGGCTGTTTAGCTCAGCTGTAACCAGCCACTACGTGGCTTGCCCTCAACAGCCAGTCAGGTTGTCACAATTTTACCTTTTCAACAAGTACAGTCTACAGCAACAGTCCCTTCCCTTGTTCAGGAGGAAGTCCTGAAAGCAGTTCATTTCTGAAAATCAAAGTCCTAATAGCAGGAGAAACTGCTTCAGGAGCTTGCTTGCTTGCTTGCGAAGAAAGGTATCTCGCATTTCAAAAAGTATGTTTGAAGCCTTTTGTAAGGAGTGGGTAACTAACACACACCTGTGTCTAGCCAAGGCTGGAGGACTGAGGTCAGTATCAGACTGGAGTAGCTGAAATAAGAACAGTAGACTCCCTCATTCCCATCACCCTCCTGTTCCTGTAACACCTGTCTGCTCCACAGAGGTAAAGAAACAAGCACAAGGGAAGCAGCAAAGGCTATAAAAAACACTTGCACCCCCACAAACACTGAGGCAGGGAAGCGGGGAGGGGAGAAGTATCAACCTTTTGTTTCAGAACAACATCAAAGTCCAGGAAGTTCTGAGAGAGTATCAAGCACCAGTCCAGCACTGAAACACAAGACCAAATTAAAGAGTGACTGGATGAACTTCTAAAAAAAAAAAAACCAAAAAAATCTGCATTTAAACAGATACTACCAACCGCAACCATTGCTGTAGCTTTGCACTGCCTGCCACATTCACATCATTTTTAAACAAGACACCTGGGATCTTTTCCGATGGAGACCAATGAAATAAAGAAATACCATAACACTCATGAAGAAAAAGAGCAAGCTCTTACCTTTCTCATAAGGGAAAAGTACAATAAATGCAAATCTTCTATCGAGCCAAAGACATGCATAAAGACACATATGCAAGAGTGAGGTTGAATGCATGACAATAGACATTTACAGAACAACAGAAAGACTCCAGAAGCTATACTGAACAGAAGATTGATGTCTCTTACACTTACAGGAGAAAACACTAAAACCAAGTAACTAGTGCTCTCCTCCAACAACATAAATGCATTATTTGCAAATGCACATCTAGCGTAGAAAGGTGTTATGTATTTCAAGTGCCTAATGGAAGGACTATTTGTGTGCATCTTCGGGACTGACAAAGAGGATCCAGATTCCTAGACAGGATTTTATAGTGGCAATATCGGGTAGTGAGATGGATTGTGAACTGGCTGGAGAAAAGAAGCCAGAGAGTTGTGGTGAATGGGATGGAGTCTAGTTGGAGGCCTGTAACTAGTGGAGTCCCCCAGGGTTCAGTATTGGGACCGATGCTATTCAATATATTCATCAATGACTTGGATGAGGGTATAGAGTGCACCCTCAGCAAGTTTGCTGATGATACGAAACTGACTTGCTGACATGCCAGAAGACCGTGCTTCCATCCAGCGAGACCTAGACAGGCTGGAGATTTGGGTGGGAAAAATCTCATGCAATTTAACAAGAGCAAGTGTAGAGTCTTGCATCTGGGCAAGAACACCACCAGGTTCCAGTATAAGTTGGGTACTGACCTGTTGGAGAG
>VZTO01009724.1:83328-101814 GCA_013400615.1 Syrrhaptes paradoxus
CTTCTTTACGGTGAGGGTGACAGAGCACAGGAACAGGCTGCCCAGAGAGGTGGTGGAGTCTCCTTCTCTGGAGACATTCAAAGCCCGGCTGGATGCGTTCCTGTGCGATCTGATCTAGGTGTTCCTGCTCCGGCAGAGGGATTGGACTAGATGGTCTTTCGAGGTCCCTTCCAATCCCTAACATTCTGTGATTCTGTAATAACATGGGACTTCATTATATGGTGCTAAATACTTCTGATCAGTAACACCATTACACTTGCTACTTTGCAGTAGAATTGAGCAAATGCAAAGAGAGGGAAAAGGGGAAAAAGTTTAGACTTTTGTGACCATAATGTATGTATTAATGAATTTGCTTCATCTGCTGCTTCATTGTTTGGGGTGAGACCTTCAGCCAGCCAAGTGATCAAATTAATTGAATAGATGTCTTCATAGAACGCTTTTTGCTGGGAAGCTACTCAACAGTCAATGTTGTTGAAACAAGTTGTTCAGGCAAATGAAGAAGCCTCTCTTTCTGCAACAAGACAGAAAGCTTGGCAACTTGGATGCTGTCAAAACACAGCCCTAATGCAGCAATTCTGACTTAACCTTTAAAAATCTTTGTGATGGCAAAGAAACTCCCTTATGAGAGGATTTTTTTCAGACTTTAGGCATAGACAGATAGACTTCAGAACAGTGAAGGTAGCTCAGTTATAACAGTAAGTTTTATAGGCAAACTTGAACTGTTCACAACTATGCACGCTACCATTCTGCTGTGCATAAAGCTTTCCCAAACCATGCAATTCAGACCATAGGATGGCTTAAAATTTATATCAGTGAGGCCTGATTAACCTGAAAGGAAGACATTATTTTAAGAGGTTTTTAAGTTCCTTGCTCTGCTACAGATTTATTACTCATTCCCTTGGTGCCTTAGTTCCTCAGAACGTAAATAAGAGGGGAATTGCAACTTCTTTTCATGTGAAGATGTCATAGGAAAAAATAAAAGACTGAGATAAAACCAATGTGGGAAGAAACATACAAAACAAAGACCCTAGGCATTTGACCAAAGACACCTGAACATTCATCACTCCATCTGACTCTGGAAAGGCAGTGCTGCATCTAGACAGATTTTTTTTAAGAAACACAACCCCAAGTCAAGTGACCAAAATAATTCAGCAACCTGTCACAACTCAGCAAGCCTCTGGGTCTGTGCACTAGTATTTTATATTCAGCCACATCTTGAAGGGTGTAAGTGGTCAGAATCAAAAACTGCAAGAGCAGACTCCGTCCTGGGGAAAGAGGGTTCACATTGGTCCTTAATATCAGAACTGAAAAGACTACAAAATAGTACAGAAGGGATGTGGCCGTGTGTTTTGCTGTAACAGGCAGTCAGATCTTCAATATTCACACATAGGAAAGGACAGACTTCCTTTTTCTACAGCCAGGAGGCATTTCAGAAAATTGTACAGCCATTTTTTGCCTTTGTTAACACAATATAAAGCTGTACATTTTCTCCTAGATCCCCTGCATTTGCCACCCACAGAAAGCAAAGCCTTCCTTGTCCTTTCATGTATTTTATCACCTCAACAGCAACCCATTTACAAGGTGGGAAGCTCTAAAGAGAAGCATGAAGGGCTGAACAAATGAGAGTTTTCATCCATTTCAAATATTTGCAGTAATAATAGAAAGGATTATAATTTTCCAGGAGAGGAAGAGGCACTTTTAGTTATCAGAGAGACTGGAATTTTGCCAAGATGCTTCTAAGACTATCTGCTGGGATTAGGATGCAGACTGTAACTATTAATCCTCTAGTGTTGGCAGTTCTTGATGCATCCATTACACAGCAATGCTACTTGTGTCAAGACATCCTCTTGTGCCTGGAAGCAAAGGAGTTAATTGTCAGGAGTCATGGCTTTGCACCCAACATTTCTCACCAGGCACAGCTAAGAGATAAACTATTATTGGCCCTGATTGGATATTTTTTTTTTCCTGTGGCAACTCAGTTTAGCAGGGTGTTAGAGAGAACGCTCCAAATCTACTTCCTTCAGCATTTCAACCCTTTGTGAGATCCCCTCAAGGGCTTTGAATAACTTTTGGAAATCTTTTGAAGTGTTTCAAAACCTGTCAATCAGACCTGAACTTACTTACTGTTCTCTTCCTCCACCTCTCCCAGACACAGCAAATGGCGAAGGTTCCACTTCAGCTTACATCCTTGCTAGTACCTGAAGCCAAGGACTTTCTCCCTCTGGAAGTCTGGAGTTAAACCAAGCAATGTTAGAAAGCTAAACCTTGAGGCACATTTATTCAGAGATGGAAGCTATTAGCAGAGAGTCTGCACTCATGGTATATGAGACAGGCCACTACTGCAAGGAGACAATCACATAAAACAGAGAGGTGGTGGTGGTAGTGGGGAAATGTTACCTTCATTTAACATGATGGTGTAAGGGTGACTAGCCAGAGATTTCTAAAGAAACTTTCCTGCAGTTTTCTATTCTTCTATATGCCTATGAACTTCCATGGCCCTTCTTACCCTCTGCCCCCAAAAAAAGCCTTGTTAGATGTATTTTACAAATGAAGTATTTGAGCATAAAGTGATGCAATCCAGATCTTGAAGGACATTATTGTCAGAACAACAAAAAATAATAAAATCTGGTTAGCTTTTGTGTCTATCTGGTAGAACTGAGAAAAGCACCTCCTTACATCCCATTTAGCCTCATGGAAGGATGGTTCGGTAGCACACCAAACCCACCCATACCCTTGTGCTTTCACTACTATGCCCAAACACAAAATTACACAAACGCAGCTTGTCAGACACGCAAGATTAGGCTGCAGAGGGACTTGCTATGTTACTTAATTCAAGGCTGCAGGCCCCAGGCCTTCTCTGCAACCCTCGTTCACAAATTCATAGATACCTGGTTTAGGATTAAATAGGCAATCTCCAATGTAGGTTAGTAAGTTAGCACAGTAAGATTTACAGCTTCAGTTTCCCCACCTGTAAAAAGATGGGCATTACAAAAGTGCTGGTAAGAGTAGTTAAAACACCAGAGCAGGGGCGCTACAGAAACCTTCACTGTCAAAAAAAGAAATTACCCAGTGTCATCTCTGCATCATCTCTTTTTGTTTCTGCAGACAAGGTTCTGGTTCACTGTGCAATGGGTCGCAGCCGGTCAGCCACGTTGGTCTTGGCTTACCTGATGATTTACAAGAACATGACAGTGGTGGATGCCATTGAGCAAGTATCAAGACACCGATGCATCTTGCCAAACCGGGGCTTCTTGAAACAGCTGAGAGAACTGGACATAGCGTTGGCACTGCAGAGGAGGAACACCAAAAACAGCCTACCATCTGATGATGATGACAAGAGCACCACGATCTAGTATTGTTCCTGGCAGGGTTGTGCTACTGGAAAAGAAACTCCATAAAAGGAGGGGAGGGGAAAGTGTAGTTAATTACATTGTCACAAGGATCATTTGTTATTTGGAAGGAAAAACAAAGTCATTTGAAATGCTGTCAAGATGAGAAAGAAGGGAAGCCAAGTTTAAAAACCACCTCCTTAGAATACTCCAGCCTTAGCAGAATTCTTTGTGACATCTACAAATAAATTTTACCCTCTGTAAAAAAGCTTTTACAGCACAAAAGCAGGCACAACTTTGAGAAAACTCTCTTCTAACTGAGTACCCACAAAAGCCTGATCCTATCCCAAGCACATAGACTTTAGAAGTGGAGCTAGGCATTCCCAAATAAATTTTTGGGGAAAAATACCCAGATGGTAGCAGCACAGATGAACTGTTTAGTCCCAGAGTCCTGAAGGATTTTGCAGGAGTTTGCCTTTTTGTGCTGTTTCCTTGCATCTCCATTTCTTCTTTCACTGTAAAAATCTAGGGCAGCACAGCATTTAGAGCCTCCAGATGAGGATCGACTACCCAGTCTTCACCATGGACTCTGCAGCAGGCAATGCAAACTAGAAACAAAGCAAGACCCTTGACAAGGTCAGATGCATAAGCAGATAAAATGGACAACAATTCAAGGAGATAAATACAGATGACATTTTAGCAGTTTCACTTTTAACTTGTTTTTCCTAAAGGCTTCAACTGCCTGAATTTTAAAAGGTCCTAAGTATCCAAGTCAATTTACTAGTCCACAAAAAAAGACTGAGAAAATTACTTGTGACTTGTTTTCCTGCACTTGGAAAAACTAATAGCTAGAACAATAAACAAGAAAAACAGGATCTCCTTCACATTGCTAAGACAAAGTTTAACACTGAACTTGTGCAGCCCTAATAACCTCCTAAAATAATCACAGATTATAGCCAGTTTTAGTTAGATTTTGGTTTTGATTTAAAAAGGTAAGAGACACAGGTGAGGCCTTTAAAAAATATCTCACAGCAGCCTGACTAACCAGGAGAAAGCTGCTGCTGTGCTTCCAGACAGCACTGTTTATATTTACCACTAGCAAATGTTTCCTCCTATCTCAGTTTTAGTCACCTTAATACATTATTGTGCTCCAATACAGTTGCTAATAATCCTATGTGTTGACAGAAGTAGTCCAAATGCACAAATGGGGATGCCAGATCTACTTTTCTGCCTAAACTCATTCAATTTACTCTATTTGATACAAATTATCAGTAACTGTTTTGACACAATGAAACTTTTGCCACCTCAACAGTATCTGACAGCCTTAAAATACACTGTAGAGGAAGATCACAATTAAGCTATGTTTATTTTTCTGCATCTGTTAAAAGGTAAAGTCATCACCCTCCCTACTGGAATTTTGCCAAATTCAATGTATCAGATAAAAGCTATTTACTGCCTCAGCACCTGAAAGGATAAACCTAGCCAGTGCACAGGAGCGTTCTCTAGGTCTTTACCAGCTGCCAAAGATTTTTTAACTTTGGTGCAGTATGGACTGCAGAAGTCTTGGATACTTTAAAAAAAGAACATGGGGCAGAAACGTGTCACTGAGAACTGTGAGCATATGCTACAAACCAAAGAGAGTTGAGCATAACTTTAAACCATTTTTTGTAGCGTTAGCAGCTCTTTACAGGCTTAGCATCTCTAGTGCAAAGGCTTTCCTATTCTTTCACTTCTTTTTGGGGCCCAAAGCCCAGTAAATCACTTATCTCCAAACAGCAACTGTAGCCAAGGCCTCAGGCACCCATAACACAATGCTTATGAGTTCTCATTTGTACTTATCTATACAAGAAGGACCTTATCTTCAAACTCTCAAACACAAGGGAACACAATAAACACAACTAGACTACTGTTAAAAAACACAACACAATGTGAATCATATTCATCATAGACATGACAAACTCTGGGATTTACAGCAAATGAAGCATCCCTGGATTAGAAAAAAAAAATGAATAAAAGGAAACACAAAAGAAGCCACTTGACACTTCAAAAACAAATTAACAGTCACACTGTGGGTTTAGAGAGTAAAAAAATTCTTGGAAGGGGTCACTCATCTTTCCATCTACTTCCATAGACCTTCAAATGCACCTTTTCAGAGCACCTTACTGTCTGCTGCAACTCAATTCACAACCCAGCCTTGTGTCTGACAAACCTGCCTTTCAGACACATGGCCCTGGTCTTTCATGAACTCTGACGGAGAATGCTGAACTTTCTCACCTCTATGGCAGCAGTGTGTTTCTTAGCATTAGCCTTACAGACAGGCATCGTTTACCAAATGATCTACTGTAGTACAAGAAATATCTATCAGGTTTCCCCCAGCTGAGTTAGATTATTTTCTTGTATCTTGCACGACAGCTTGATGACTGCTTAACTGGAAGAGGATTTACAGCCAATTTGCATGCAGAATTGTATTTGAACAAGGTTTTCTGGGAGAGGTCGGTATTTCTTTTGCAGTCTGAGACTTGTGCAAATACAGAAGAAAAATTTTCATTTCCTGAGGCCCTGCTACTTTTGGTGGAGACTAGCAAAACTTTCAAACAGCAGCCTCCCAGCTACCAATAGAAAGCAAAATACCAGAACTCCTAAGTAGCTCCCACTCATTTGTCCTGCATAGCAGATTACAAAATTGGCACATGGCAACACTGACATAGCAATAGAAGAATGTATCAACAATTTCCAAAGGAGAGGATTCCAAGCTACTCAGAAACTAGGAGCTGCTATTCTTGCATGGAGATGAAAAATAGCACAAAACTGTTTTCTCAAGAAATAAATCAATAGAACCTCATATTCCAGGGTTTCCACACATACTACTTGAAGGCCTTAAACATGGCTTAATTAAGCTTATTTATCCTTATTTAGTAGATGGGGAAAAAACTACCAAGAATTTAAATCACTCAACTGAAGTTATGATAAAGTCAAAACTGTAACCCCTACCTTTTATCTTCTTACCAACTCCCTCCCTACTCCACAAAGCTCAAAACAACACCTTTTGATCAATGCACACCCAGAATTTCACTATGGAAGAGCTGACCTGCATTAGTACATAGGTCATAAACAATGCTGGAAATACATAGCTTTAATACAGAGAAGTATTAAAAGCAAAGGGAAGAGGAAGAAAACCAGAGTCATAGGTTTTACTACACTGGTCAGTTTGCCTGCTCTTATAGGTGTCGGTCTCTACAGAACAGGCTGTAACAGGTTCACCCTCAGCACTACAGATAATTGCCAGGACTACTCCTATTTACCACACTGTATATAAATGGAACATTTTTTCCATCAACTAGCATTGTCTGATGTACAAATTAAACAGCTTATAAAACTAAAACACACAGGCAGTGATCTAACATGAAAGTTCTGTATGTTTAGAAGTCCCCTCTTTCAGGTAGAGTGTGACAACACTTACCATTCCTGTCTTTGCTAAAGGGCTAGAGCTAGAGTAGGTTCTGCTACAAAGGCAAGCATTTTCCCTAGAACCAGGTCTTGCCTAAAGCACTCTGCTGGTACAGCTATGCTAATTAAGCAATTCTGAAGTAAACATACATCTTTCCCATTTCCCAGCTTTTTTCCCTAACAATCTCGAAGGAGCAATTAGACTAAATCAGAAAAAGCAGAAGTTCTGGAACTCATACCTTCTGCAAAGCGGGAAACCCCTTCAAGTTGCTAACTAGCTAACTAACAAGTGTTAGCAGCACCAACCCCACGTACAAGCCAGGTCTGCAAGCAATGTACATGCAGAATGAGGCAAGTTTATTTCCTTCTCATAAATCACTAGTGGTATGAAGTATCATTTTGTCAAACCAAAGACTAGGACTGCATGGGCAGGGAAATCTGCATTTCACAAGAATCACCTATTGCAAGTCTGTAAAGAATTCTTTTGAGACACTAAAAAAAAAAAAAAGCTATTTCTCAGCTGGGATAGTGCTAGAGCACAGTCAAAACTGACACTGCAATGGGCACACAACACATGGAACAGGTAGATCTATCAAGGAAAAGACAGCTTTCTTATAAAACAGAAATTTTAGTGTAGTAATGCAATTCACAGCTGAATAGTCACTATGGGAAAAGATGCAGGACAGCCATTTGTGCTCCTAAAAGGAATTAAGTTCTGGAAAAAAAAAATATTGGAAACTTGCCTGTTGTGTGCACACAGTACATAGATTAAAACTCTAGTGGAAAATTATGTATTGCAATTACAGAATTTTAGCAATATGCTGGAGTCAGGATGCTGTGTTTCAGGTTAGCACATACTGAAATGGCAAGATGGTCTTATTTGCCTCAATGTTACAGGCTTGGAATCCTGAAACTAAAGAGCAGCGGATAATGACCCAGGTACCTTTTTCACTCACTGTAAAAACATAGCAATAAAAAAAAAAAATCACAAAACATAGTGCTATTTTGAGGTGCAATTACTCAAAGATACAAGGTTGTATTTAACCACCCTCAAAGGCTGCACGTTAACTGTGCTGAGTTCACATTCCCTTTTCCTAAGTATAAAAAAAAGATGACAGTGACTTTGTGAAGACAAACACATATATAGTTCAAGCATTATGAATATTCTCTGCCTTCAAAACACAAATTTGATAGTGTAAGTGTATGAATAAAGATTTTTGTTGTATTGTGCTCTCCTTATCAAGCATTCAAATTCCTAAAATACAAGTTACTCCAAATTACTATTTAAACAGCAATTTTAGCTCCCACTCAGATCCACTACTTTAGACTGCTGCCCCATCGTATTAAAATTGAACAGGTTATGTGCATAAATCCGTAGTATCAACTTCTTGATTTGATAACACCACACATTTTAAGGGTTTTATTTAAAGAAATACACATTTCTCCGACTTTCAAACATATAAAATATCACCTATAAAGGTGCTTTATATACTGGCATGGGGACATACCGAGTTTTCAATCAGGACGACCAATCCTTTCACTTTATCCAGCAAACCTCCTGCAGTGTCAGTGGGCTAGAGAGGAGATTCAGTGGCAACATTCACATTAGAATAGTTTTGAAAAATTATTATAAGGATTTTTTTTCTGGTGGAGATTCACATGCACGCAATTTAAACTTGATCCACTCACACGCTCCACGCATAGATAGCCTTCTTGATTTTTACAGACCTTCTATTGCTAGATTAGAAGCGTCATTAAAGTGTATATGTGTTTGTGTGTGCACATACACATGCATATACACAGAATTCAGAGGTTCAACACAAGATTTGCATCGTCTTGTAACTCAGCAACAATGACAAAAGAAGAGATTACAATTGTATCACTAAGATGCAAGTCCAAACATCATGTCAGTTACTATCATAAACCCCTTTACATATATATTAACACTTTATATAGGAAGGAAGTTTCATACATTAAATATTGACAACCTTGTAACGTATTAAATACATATTTATTCAATATTTTATTAAGATTATTAAAAAAATAATCTTAGATAATCTTTCTTTTCTCAAGGTGTATGCAATTATGATGAGTAACCTACACTTAGGCTCTAACAGCCTAATCCAAACCCCATCAACTTGAATGGGCTTTAGATCAAGCATGTAAGAGCACTGAAGCAAACACTGTTTCAGGAGATAATTCCCATGCAACATTAAACTATGACAAGACACAAGAGGCTAAAAATGGCTCATCATAATTTATTTTATGTCAAAATGTACAGCTTGGGGGGGGAGGTGCTGTTTTTTGCAGTTTTTATTTTTGTTTCTTGGGTGGTTTTTTGTGTTGTTTTTTTTTTAAGTGACTGACTAAAAAGATAACAGATAAATACAAGAGCGTCACTGGGTCCTATTTGTACATGTATCAAGCCTCTTCTGTTTGGCCCTTACAGTCACTCTGTACAGGTACAAAGGCTACAAAAAAGGAAGCAATATAAACAGACACAAATAACTTTTGCCTTTTTACATGCGATCTGTAAGCTTAGTTTGAGCTATTCACACGCTACTGCTCTATTTTTTCCCCTTAAAAAATAACTCCAATATTTTATAAAGATAGAAAAATCTACAGATGGAATGAAAATGTAAAGTTAGAGGCATTTCCATAAAATATCAACTTTACACCAAACGCACTACTTTTTTTTTTTTTAATCCTGCCAAGTATTTGGACGTATATGAAAATGTTTCAAAACTTGACAAATAAACACTGAGATGTTTCAATCAACAAAAAAACCGTAACAGTACTTATAAAACAGAAAGCTGCCTTTTTTCCTACCCCAGTCCCAAAGAAACTGGCCACAAAAATGGAAAAGAGTCTCAACTTTACACTAAACATACAGCAATAAAACCCTTTGAACTAACCAAAATGTGAATAGCTTTTGCAGCTTTATTATTTTTTACAAGTTTTATAATTAACAAAAATATAGTTCTGTTTTTTTTACCCCTCAAACTAGGGTAACCTAATCAAGGCAAAAAAATTAAGAAATGGCTTACTGTTAAGCACAACACTTGTACAGTACTACAAAATGCACTGTCACTAACAAAGACATTAGCGGCATGCGAAGTGTCATCTTCAGAAACAAAATAATACAATAAAATAACTGCTAAAAGGCATTTACATGTGGGGAAAGGAGAGAGAAAAAGCTCACGATCCAGTACTGTCTGATAGTTTTGCAGTCTATTTATCCACATTTTTAATGGGAGCAGGCACATAAAATGGCTCTGAACCATCAGCTGCTGTGTAATTGCAGTTCACAGAAATGAGTTCTTCCTTTCCAGAGAACTTCAACCTCAATGAAATAAAAAATGGAAACCCACCTAATTACCCCCAAAGAAAAGAGAAGTTAAATCCCGCAAAGATAAAAAAAAGAAATAAAAACCAAAACAAGAAATAAAGAAAAAAGAAAAAACTTGTATAAGGCTTTCTGCTGCATACAGCTTTTATATGGTGCCAACAAATGTTTTTGCATTCACACCGATTGCTGGTTTTGAAATCGTACTCTCCAAAACATATTTGTGCAGATCAATCCAATATGCCAGTTTGGTAGTCTGTCTCTCCAAAGGGCCTACCTTCTCATGTAGGATCCATTAAGAGACTGCTTAGACATGCCTGTATTCATGTAGCCATGATGCCCCGGAGCAGTGTACATCATGTTACTGTGGGGTGCTGTCTGCATTGGTTGCTGTGCATATGGCTGAGTTCCCATCATCCCCATCTGCATCTGCATAGGGTACTGGGGTGTTTGATTCATATACCCATGATTACTGTGATATCCACTATTCATCATCGGCTGGGACATACTGTAACCATTCATAGCATTAAGAGTATTCATATTCATGTTTACGGAATTGACATTATAAGCTGGGGCTGGCATCAAATTTACACTCATGTTCATTCCACGCTGCATTGTTAAGGTCCGTGCAGGCCCTTGCATGGCCACAGTTTGCGAAGCACGCCCATAAATTTGTGGCTGATGGGCAGCAGCAGCTGGTGGCAGAGGTGTGGATTTGGTTCGTACAGAAATATGACCTTTGCTGGCCATTTGAGTCTGCAGTCTTTGGGTGTGGGATATTCCAATATTTGATGAAGTCATATTACGCTGCAAAAGGGGAGGTGGCAAATTCATGGGAGGAGGAGTAAGGTTGGGGGGAGGGGTCATGGTAGCCTGTGCTTGGGGTCCTCCAGGAACAGCATGTGGAGACTGAGAAAGCTGAACAAGCCCTGTATTACTTAAGGGGGTGGACAAAGAGGCACTGTTTGCATAGGAAGTTACAGCAGCTGAATGGCTGTAAGGCAAAGAATGATCCATAAGTGTGTTAGTTAACTGTTGCAGTTTGGCAAGGCTGAACGTGGCAGATGGCTGTGAGTAATGCCCCGCTCCAAATTCACTCTGCCCCATTCTTTCATATAATCCAATGTTGGCATTGCCAGTCTCAGGGATTTCAGTTAACTGCATAGGTGGTGTAAAATTAGCAGCCATGCTGCACTGGGATAACTGTTGGTTGCTGCTTGGAGGCCTTTCAACAACACAACCTTGGGGAGATTTTACATTACAAGTGGGAGGAGAGTTGATGTTTGTTTGTTGCATCATACTGCAGCTTCCATTAATGTTAGATATCTGCTGTGTCACTGCACAGCTACTCTGTGTTAGATTACTAGATGTAAGGCTACTGTACGAGCAACTGTTTTGCGAAGAGTTGTTTCCACAGATACTACTACCCATTGTAGAATCATAACTGCTTGGGTTTTCATAGTTTTCTGTTGTGCTCTCAATGCTCCCCAAGTCACTAAATCCACTATCCACAACTTGCTGTGAATGATCGGAAACTGAGGGAACATCCATCATTGGGCTGGTCTCCATGTTCTGTAGAGACGGCACAGAAATGGCACTTTGATCAGGGCTGATCTGAGCATAGCTGTTCTCTAAAGGAGCAACATTTGGACTATTAACAGAACGAACTGACTGACTGGGATGAGAGTGCACAGATGAAACTGGGCTACTGTGGTCAGACTGCTGACAATCGTCCAGTGTGGTCATTTCGGGACTTTGGTCATTATGGGCATAGTTTTGCAAACTTCTACAGGCCTCTTGAGTCTCTGCACAGTCCTGAAATGTATCTTCATGTTCACCTGCTTCTTGGGTTAGAGACTGCACTGCTTGAACTGTCTCCGAATCAATCTCCATGGTCTCAGTACTCTCACCCTTGAAATCGGAATGTAATTCTTCACCAGCTTTTTGGTCCTGGTTGTTATCTGTATGATCATCATCAGATTCAGGCACTGGATCTGAATCTGTAACAAGTTCTTTCTGGTCACTTTCACACTCATCACCTGCAAGGTCAACACCACAGTCCATTAAGTCCTCTTGATTTGAATTACCAGTTTGAGCATTTACATCTAAAAAAGACTGCTGCGTTTCCAGCATTTCTTTGAAAGCTTCACCAGGCAATTCCTCTTTCTCCACTTCTGTTGAACCCATGTGGCTATCGTCTTCATCATCTGCATCATGATCCTCATTGTGAGAAGGTACTTCATCATCTTCCTCCTCCTCCTCCTGATCATCTAAATGCATGGACTCATCTTTTTGCAGAAAGACCTCTTCTGCTTTGTCTTTTTCTTGACCTTTTGAATTGATTACACCTTCTTCTAAATTCCTTTCTTCTTCCCCAGCTTTCATTGTTTCATTTTCTTGTTTTTCAAAGGGTTCACTGGCTAGATGCAGAGGTTCAGGTTCTACCTCTTTTACCTCTTCATCTGCTGGTGGTAATACTTCAACACGTTCTTTAATCGTTTCCTCTGTAACAGCAGGAACAGAGCAAGGGTTGTCTTCAGCTACTTCCTTTTGTTCCTCTACCAGCACCTGATAGTCAGGCTCCATAGGAGTCTCGGGTGGAGTGTATAAATTAAGCTTAAAGCCAGGTTTTCTTTCTTTGCTTTGCCTCCATTTAGATGTACCACGCTTAAGTCCTTTGGGCCAACCCTGCTTATTCTTCAAAGGTTCAAGATTGTCTTTAGTGCTTTCTTCCAATACAGCTACTTCCTCTGTATTATCTTTGGGAGGCAATAGATAGAGACAAAAGAAAAGTCTTAGCTTGCACAAGCTAATCAATATTTTCAGCCATAAGCCCAAAAGAAATTTATCTCGGACCACACTAGAAAGACATAACATCTACAGCTCACACACAGATATGTAAAGTTCTTCCTGTTTGGTGGCCTTCTAACAGTGACCATCAGAAACACCATTTATATACTAGATCAATCCCAGAGATTTAATTCACAAGACATGTAAATTAAACCAAAATATTGTCCAAATATTTGAATATCAACCTTTGTTTTTAGAATAGAGGTATGCCATCACTTTATATAGCCATTGATATAATGACATTTTTGATAATAATAACATGAGAGTCTGGAGTTTCCTTTTTGACCATTCTGGAGGACAAGCCATAGTAAGCTGAAAAAAAAGTGGTTCATTCTAGTATCTTCTCCCGGGTAGCATGTCATGACACAGCTCACAATACATGACAAAAGCCAAACTGGAATTAAACAGAGTGTGTTAGAACACTAAATTAATCCATTGACTATAAAAAACTACCCAAACACATTCACTCCTCTCCTCTCTCCCCAGACACTACTTACATATACACCAGAAAAAGGGAGAATTCCCAGCATATGACATGCACTTGGGAGTGCGATGGCTTCAGTGATACTCCTTTGCCAGGTTCTGACTCTCACTGTAGTGTTACAAGACTCCTGTAATCAGTTAATGTGATGACATTGTCCATGGACAAATACACAACATCGGTCTAGTTGAGGCAGTGCAAACCTGACTACTGGAACGTAGCTGGAACACTCTGAATTTACTATTATTAGTTTAATTTATTTCTGTTGAGAAGGAAGAAAAGGTGGTAATATTCTGATGTATCTGTTCACTGGTTTGTAACAGCACCAACATTTATCAGCATGGTTGCTCTAGTCACACAAAAGCTGTTAAAAATAGAAATCAGCGCACGATCCCACAATTGAGGATCACAAAGATTCACTTTGCAATTGTGAAAACACTAAAATGGTACCTACTGGCTTCTTAAGAGAAAACATATAGACCTGAGAATACATTACATAGACCTGAGTCATTCACTCCGGAATTAAAACTTTTAAGTGTAATTTGAAAGCCAGGAGGTCAAGGTGTGATCATACATTCAGAATAGCTCATTAGTAGTTTCACTATCCATCCATTAGCTTTTCTGCCAGGAAATATCATTGAAATCAAACTAGATAAGCAGCTTTGAAAGAACATAGTTAAAACTATTCTTCTCTTTTGTGGGGAAAAACATAGGGAACCCTGGGGCCGATGACATATTGTGCCCCAGAAACAACAATCATCTCCCTAAATAATCAACAATGCTGAATAGAAAGATACTTGTGTAAATCAATTCTTACTTTTTTGCTTGTACCCTTTACCAAAGGTACAAAAACAATATTAGACAATCTTACAGTAACACCCCTGCTCCACTGTGTATGAAATGCCCTGTTGCAGGGACATAAAGGCTGTTTTTGGAAACACGACAAGGACTGCAGTGCTTCAGGTTGGAAAACATTTGTTTTCTGAACGTAAGAACCAGATTATAATACTAATGGGTCAGGAATAACAAAAGTAGCAAACAAAATAGAAACAAAACAATAAAACCCTGAAGCCACTGCTGAATTCTAATAAACTATGTGAGATTAATGGCTCCAGCGGCACCTCTAAGCAGAAAGCATTATTAAGATTGTAAGACTATAAGACCAAAATAGCTAAATACCTCTCATTTATAATTTCCAGATCTATAACAAAAATAAACACTTCCTTTGAAGGCAACCCAACAAATTAGTTTTGTAAAGATACAAGAACATTTTCAGCTTACTTGTACAACTGTCATTGCTCCTGTAACAACAAATATCCTTCTCCTCCTTGTTCTGATCTTCCTCCTCCTTCTCCTGTTTCTGCTGCCCAGGTTGATATTCAAAAGCTTTTCTAATCACCGGCTTCAAGTCATCATCTTCCCCATCCATCTCACAGGTAGGTTCTAGCTGTGGCATGGGACGCTCTTCATCTGAGTCATCAAACGGCTCATTCAATACCTCTGTCGTCTCCGAAATTGTCTCTGTTGTAACACTGCTATTAATCCTTCTGCGTTTACGGCCCCTTTTCTTTTTCAGTATGAAAGGTCTCTGAAAAATAATTCCAGAAATATAACTCTTCCTGCATTCTTGTTTGTTAGCTGACTATGGACATAAATAATTTTTTTTAAGTGAGTTTACAATAATCTATTTACACATTCAGAAAAACCCCTTGCATTGCATCAAATTCAAATGTAGACAGAATCTAAAAGTAAAATGTCTGAACAGTTAAAATAGGTATGTATCCATACAGGCACACAAACCCTCCTGTAGGTGGAAATTAAGATCAGAATTTTATTCATATTATAGTGACTTTTACCTTCTTCTGTCAAATAATATTCATAGCAATATTATGTAAATTGTACTTCCACATTTTTCCTCTGTACATTTATAGTTCCCCAACAACCTTCACAAATATCACAATTTATTCTACATTTCTGGTTTCAGCTATTTTAGAAATAAATACATATATAGAAAAATAGATAACTGCAAAGGAAGAGCACATCAAGCTTCACATGGGTCTCATCAATACATTTAAAGACTCATACAGTTGGCTGTTATAAAGAAAAAACTCTTCAACAGTTTATATTTCTATTATTATGCATTCTCACAGATTTATAAGTTACCTTAAAGTTTGCTCATCTAAAATATAAACAAAGGGACACGCCAAGTCCCTAATACTCACCAGAGACACCTAAATACGTATGCTAAGCTGAGTGCTTTAAAATTTTGGGATGCTTAGTTTACTAATTTAAACCATTCAAACAGTTAATTTTTCAATGAAATTAAAAATTATGTAAACACTGCAGTAACAAGAATTTAACATTTAAATCTCTTAGATACTAGAAGAATATGGGTAGAGAAACTCTTTCGTTTTAGCAGCATTTGCTTTTGAAAAACACTACTCCCCTCTAAGGAGTTCCTGTAATAGAGATAATAATAAGACAAATCCTACAAGCTGGACTCCATCTTAAAATGAAAAGGAAGAACTATTAAAATACTGAACCAATACCAATGCCAAACAGCAGAGGGCAATCACTAGTTTAAAAATTAATAGCAAATTTTGATTTTTGTGTCACTAGATTTTTACAGTTCTGTGAAAAATCCAAAAGATAAAAAGTCGGATGGAGAGTAAAAAACAGAAGACAGAGGAGTTGTTCAGTGTCCAAACAATACAGGAATGACTAAAAACAGTCTAACAAATGTTAATTAAAAAAAGATTATTTTTGAAATGATAACGATTTGATTGAAATCAGAGATGAATGACTTTAAACCAAACCACTGAAGTAACACACCTTTCTTTTTATGGCCAGTGATTGTGGCTTTGTCAGCCGGGGAGGTGAACTTTGCTGATTCTCATCCCCACCATCCTCCTCGCTGCTTTCCTTAGATTGCTCTGTGGATTGCCCACACTCCCCCACCACTGCCATACTTTCTGGAGATCGCAAATATTTATTTTTAGATTGTATTTTTGCAGGTGATTGCCTACTATTAGTTCTTGAGGAGAATATGTCTTGCTCTTCCTTTTCCCAGCAGCTAGCTTGTTCCATCAGACGCTCAGCCTGAAGGGTTGAGGTTAAAATAACAGGTCACTGAAACAGCATTTACTTAGGAATATCCTCTACGTTTAGCTAAGGAGTTACAACAAGTCAAACCTGATTAACACTGCTGGCTAACCTAGCAACAACATTTCAGCTGAATCATCTAGTGGCTCCTTTACAACAGTTAGGATAACAAACCAAAGAAGATTGCATTTCATGGGATATTTAGCACTATTAATGATGCAGCGAATTGATTTAAGTCCTTTAGCACTACATTACATGCCCACTGACATGGATCACTTTGAGCAAGTTCATAACACAAAGAATCGATTGACACTGCAGTTCCTGAGCCCTGTACCAAATTTGATCTGATTACATGCTCTTCCACCAACTCAAGAGGGATAAATACAGCTTCACAACAACTTATTCATGTTTTAAGTTTTCATACTCATCCCCCCCAAGTTACAATGTCTTGCCGCACAGCTTCCAAAAACTGTGCATTACAATAATACCAGTATCCTCTATCATTAAGCAGTGGTCAAAGTTAAAACTGCTCTATTTACACAAGCCTAATGTTGAATATTCAGAGGCATGAAATCCAAAGGAAGGGAAATTCAGAATAAGAAGTTTCAGCTATTACCTCCTTTTCTGCTTCCCTCTCTTCTTCAGAAACCGCAGCATTAGAAACTAACAAAGGAGTCCATCTCAAGCTTTCAGGATCTACTTCATTGATACGTGGATTCGCTTTCAGTTTCTCCATATGACTTGAAATCAGCTTTTCCCTTCTAATAATTACAAATCTACAATCCAATAAACAGTAATTTATTTTATAAAGTGATCAACTAAAACAACCATCCTACAGTTTAAATCCTTTGCACAATAACCTGTGAAAACAGATGGGTAGATAAATGGATATATCAAACTAAAAGTATCAGATGACACACAGAGACAATGCTTACATTACTGACTGCTTACTTCGAGGAAGTGAGGAAACAGTTTATGAAGTGAAAGCTCAATACTAAACATCACTAGGGCAANAAGCAAGCTAGAAACATAGGTTTTCTAACGAGGCATGAAAGTGTACCTTATTCCTATGCTGGTGCTGTAGGAAACAACTTTCCAATGACTATGAAATGAAGTAGCATATCAAAAGTAGGTAAAAACTAACATAATAGCACAGTATGCTAGTACACTAGCATATACCCCACCAAAGTCCCCTGTTACAAAGATCTACACCATTTAAACACCAAAAAAAATGTTTGTTTTTTAACAAGGATTTCAAATGCTGTAAAAATCAGGCAAGTTAAGTGACAACATCACCTTTCACTGAGAGAATGCTTAAAAAGAAAATCAGATCCAGGTGAACCCTGTTCATAGAATTGTGACAAACTTCTACTTCACTACATGAAAGAAAAACTAACAAAATGCAGGGAATCATATGCAGCCATACCCAATTCCCAAGGTAAGTGTCTGGCAGGAATTTCAAAGATGTGATTTGTTTTCCTGGCTCAGCCACTGACCTTCTAGATACTTTTAGCCAGGTCATTTCATGTCCCTGTCTAAGCTTTACTACCTGTGACAAGACTGACTGACCTCATTCACAAAGTATTTTGAATTCATTATTTTCCAACTGGGTGTCAATGTTCAGGGCCTATAATAATTTGTGACAGGGCAGAAGCTGCATATAAGTAATGAATACATATTTGCCCTTAAAACACGTTTGTCCCATTGAGTTGTCCATAAATAAGCACCCCAGAAAGTTTTTAATGCAATGACAGCATTCCTCTTACTACTTCAATATCATCCCATAAGTCACTCTCCTTTTTGAAGGCTTACATTCTTACTAGTTCAAAACTTATTAGTTTTGAATGGTGGTGCTGGTACACATAAAAGTTACCGAAACTGAGCTACTCCTGATTTTTATTTTATTTTTTGGCAGCCCACTGTTTCTGAGG
>VZTO01009726.1:0-22072 GCA_013400615.1 Syrrhaptes paradoxus
ACAAAACAAACCAACAAAAACCTACACCAAAACCAAAACCAAGCCACCAACCGTCCTCCCAACTATTCATAGCTGCTTGTTTCCTAAAATCAGAGAGAAATTGTTAAAGAAGCAGCAGCTCCATGGGAAAATCCGAGTGCTTTAAGTGACATCACAGTGCCACCGAATCACCGGTGCCATCACTGAAAGCCAGCCTGGGGGTGGCTTTGGCTTACACAACCTTGAGCACCATCTCTCCCTCTTGTCTACATCCGTTGCCTGTGACCTCCAACGGTAGCTACGCATCCATGCGACAGGGCAGAAGGCCACATCGCTCTTCTCAGTAAGTCCCATAGTTTTTCTAAATAAGAAAGAATACCCCTCCACACCGACCTCTTGCTTCTCCTCTTACACCCAATGAGCATCATCACTCCTTCCTTCGTCACACCAGATGTCTTTGAAACATGGAGCAAAGCTCANTGTCACACCAGATGGCAGAAAGCTTTGAAACATGGAGCAAAGCTCAAGAGCTTGGTACTCCATGAATATGAAAATGCCCTCAAGAGAAGAGGAGGCATCCCCTTCCTTCCAAAAAAAAGCTCCAAGATAAGGAAAGGCAAGTCTTGTTGCCCATCACCCAGGTTGGGGTCTGTCCCAAAGGCTGGCAGCATCTTCCAGAGTCACTCCTAACTGAGAACTGCCAATTACTCATCAAATTTTCAACATCTGTAAGGACCGAGTCGCCCATTTCGCAGCATCCCATAGAGTACATGAAGGTCACATTGCAGTGTGACACAGACCCAATGACACAAAACGTCTAGACTAAGGCAAATTGACAACCTCCTCCATTTCAAATTTGTACCAGATGAAGTGAAACATCAAAGGAGCTCCTTTTAATGGGCTTTTTGGCATGTGGTCCTTTGTTCTTAACAAGTCAGCCCCAGCTGCTGTGTCCATAATGCCAAGTCAGTAACGTCCCCGGCCAGATTCTCGGCTGATGTAAATCAGTGTCACTTCTCTGAAGGCAGATATTTCTATTGGTTGACATCAGCTGAAGATTTGGCTCCTCGTGCTTGGCAGGTGCAAGCTAAAGTAAAATTTTCGGTGCCATATTTCACATTTCTCCTGTCTTCGCCATCACTACTGCTGTACACATTCTGGGGCTGGAGAGTTAATTAGCATCAGCTGTAGCTACTCAAGTTTCTATACAATAAATTCCATATTGTAAGGAACAGCTTTTGCTTAATTATATCTTGTATATGTGTGTGTGTGTATATATATATATATATTTTTTTTTTTTCCCCCTACACACACTGATCTTGTTTTTGGGGTTATTGCATGGTGACTTTCCCATGAACAGAAGATGAGGTGAGAACACCAGATATGCCACATTCATTCATTCATCACAACATTTCCAAAACTATGTAGTAATTGCCAATAAATCCTATTAGTAGCCTTCAGTCTTAAGATTGCCTCCATCAGCCCATCCTGATTACCACGAGCATACAACATTTTCAAAGTGTTCTACAAATATTTTCTTGCTATATGGACATCTCAAAAACCAGGGGCTTTTCCTGTATTTAAAATGAAAATTTAATGAAAATAAAGTGTATTTAAAAACGAAAACATTCTTTTACTTCGCACGTAGCAGCATATAGAAATCCCACAGCACCAGCTGTTCTGATTTTACTCCCATACATATATATATACACACACATATATATATAGACATGCAAACTACCTAAAAAATTTAAAATAGCCTATAATCATCTGGGTCCATTCAACACCACAAAAGCCCTGATCCCAGTTTGCCTCATCCACTGTCTCGCCTTGCTCTGATTAATTAAATTATGCTTTCGAGTCACCTGCCATTCTCTTTGGGACAAAGTTTAAGCAATGACAATACCAGCTCTCTGATCTGTCCTGTTCACTGATTTTAAAGTATTCTTGAGTGCTTCATTCCTGAATCCTGTAGGAGAAGGGATGCTGGCAGCACAGCCCACCCCCGGACACCCCCTGTGACCAGGCTGGCTCCCAGCACCCGTTCACAACCATCGCATCATCTTCACCTTCCATGGCTGACTCATGCCTACCTCATAATCCCCATTTTTGGGTAGTTTACATAAGAGTGTGATTCAGGAGATGCCCTTTTGTCATCTCCACCCCATTCTCCTCATGCATCCTTCACATCTTCTGTATCCCAACATAGCACCGCACCTACCCTCCAAACCAGCTTTACGTTTCTCTCCACCTCAGCTCTTCTTTAACCATCCTGCACAGCAGTTTTGGGCATGACAAGAAGAGAAAACCAAACATGCAGACTTTATAAAAGTCAAAGTCTTAGCAGAATTTTTTTTTTTCTCTTTGCAAAGTAGCTGAGATTTGTAAATGTGCTCAGGCATCAAGATATTGATGATTTACTCAGCTTAAACAGATACATTTAGATGTTGGCATTTATAATCTTTCCCAGGAACGTGATTATATTGTTTAATCAAGAGGTCAGAATTAATTTAAAGGTGTCTTCTCTTTGCCCCTTGTTAATAATTCAGCACAGAGCCCAGTAGGTAATAGATTGTAAAAGATGGATGGAAAACGAGATATTCACGTGGAATCTATTCTTCATGAAAGGTAAGTGAGAAATCAGGATTACAAATGCTCCCGTCTTCAGCAGAAACAAGACAAATCTTTTCATTTTTAACTCACCTCATATTTATGAGACATCAGCTACAGACAGTAAAGGAAATTGCAGCATTTACTTAAAAGCAGCGTTAGCAAGTTCTGACAGCTTGTTAAAATCCACGACCGAAGGCAAGGTGACGCACATCCATCACCTGGGACAAGGACCTCATGGAGCTTGGCCCGGGCTTACCCTTGGTGGCATCTCTCTGCGGTGGCTCTCAATAGGGACCTTTCACATTAACAGGCACATGTTCCATAAGCTGCCCAAGGGATTTAAATGATGGCTGCTCATTAAAAATAAACACAATTATATCCTACAACTCTACGTCTTCCTGCAGTTCAAGTGTGACTTCACACGTAACATGGATTTTCCAGCACCTACAGCCCAGTTTCTTGACAGATAATGGAAGTACAAGTACCCAGAGCAATGGAACCAGTGGAAGATACAGTCCATAGCGGTGAAATCACAAGATCATATTCCATCCTTAGGATGCTGTAGGGCGAAACACGGCTTTGAATGCTGAGATTGAGCTATTTGGATTTCTAAGTATAATTACCATCCATGAGCATAGCCCAAGATTAACATTTCATTAATAAGCCTAAAATATCCTTTTCATATGTGGAAATACATACCTCTGGAGAGGTGTATTATCTGGACCAACCTCCTGCTGAAAGCAGGGCCTTAGATTAAGGTTATCCAGGTCCACGCAAAGCCAAGTCTTGCATACTTGAACATGAAATAGTATGAGTAATACTATAAGTAGAGTCATCATTAACGTTAGTGAAACCACATGAAAAATGAGACGAAAGACACTCCAAAGAGGCCATGACTCAAACAGCCCGATAGGAAACAGCAAACCTGGCCCCAGTACCTGTAAAGCAGAGAAGCATTTGAGTGCTCGTTCCACTTTCGATCCTAATCAGCCAGCCTGTACATCCTGGAAACGACATTTACAGATTTCATACAGAACAGTCTAGCCTCAAAAGTAATTTTTTTTTTTTTTAGGGGATGGTGATGTTATTACCACTTGTATTTCTGCTGGCAGGAAGGTATTGCCTGCAGCTGCAAACTAATAGAAACTCCAACTTTCTGGGTCATCAGAAATGTGATGGATAAAGCTCTCTCCACAGTTCCTTCATCCACAAGATTACGTTAAACTGTTAACACGGCGTCAAAAGTGGTTCTCTGCCCCTTCTTTGCTAGTTCTTCCTTCTTTTTATGCATTTTCATTTCACAAATATTTAATTGCATAAACATACAGCAGAGCAAAGCTTAACATGAATGGAGTTGAGCTAGTGAACGCTGGAGGAAAAAATAAAAAAGGAAA
Source organism: Syrrhaptes paradoxus (assembly GCA_013400615.1). Lineage (NCBI taxonomy): Eukaryota > Metazoa > Chordata > Aves > Pterocliformes > Pteroclidae > Syrrhaptes > Syrrhaptes paradoxus. The sequence continues at coordinate 3,987 of VZTO01009726.1, forward strand.
AAAGAGAAAGAGTTGGGAATCTGTAATGGTGTAAAGGACTTTGCTGATGGGTTAGTCATCTTGCTGTGCTTGTAAAGCTGCATTTTGCAATATAGGTATTGTAATATTGAGATGTATGCACAGCAAAAAAGAAGGCGACAGCGTCCTTTTATTGCTTTCTTTACATAAATAAAACTAGTCCAGGAAAAAAGCACAGAACAGGCTGTAGGACTGGACCAGATTTGCACCAGAATGGAGTACTGGCCCTAAGAGATCCCTTCTCTCCCTTGCTTCACCCAATTTCAGAACTGAAAGGAGCTCACTTTTTCATTTTCTCCCAGGTTAAAATCATACCAATTTCCTTTCATTTTAATGAGCGGTGCAGATGTCTCATGCATTTAACTAGGTTTCTTATGATTTGTCACATTTAACGGCTGACGCCTAGGCGAGAGCTCATTACTTTGGGGATCCTGGGGAGCCAGATTGTTGTTTGGAAGCTTTCTTCTGGCTGCTTGTCCAAATTTCACACAGGAAAGTTGTAGTAAGCTGATAAACACCTTCTCCTATATTACAAAGGTTCTGAGCAAGAGAAATGCCCATCTTTACATTCTACATTATTGCTTGCACAAAAGGTGGAAGCCGTTAAAAGGTAATGCTTCCCATGGTTATTTACACCTGTATTCTTGCCTACACAAATGGTGGAAATCATTTTTCAAACCCCAGGATTTCTCAGCTGCTTACCTCACTTTTTTCCTCTATTTTAGTAAAGCTGTGGAACCATGAGCAGCGTCCTATTTCACTTTCTAATTATTTCTAGTAAAAGCAATTCTTTCATGACCACCACTCTACTACCAAGCCCAGGGAAGTCTCAATATTATTTTAATCCTTGTTTCTGTGGTATGGCACAGAGACACCTTAGATGGTGTTGAACGCATGGGACTTTATGGAAACTTCAGGCAGACAGTGTTATTTGAATGCAATGAAGTCCAAAGCTGAAAATTTTAATTCATTGACGTTGGTCAATGGAAGGTCCTCACCAACCTTCACCCCTTGGCATTTCTTCCTTGCTTTCATACCGGTTGCCATCGTTCCTCTCCTGCTCCCCACTGTTCCATCTCCCCTTCAACGCCAGCCACCTGGATTACTCTTACAACCACAAATAATATTTTATCTCAGGCTTTCTTCAGCAGCCAGCCCCAGGGATGCTTCACCCTGCTGACCCATGCGACGTTCACTTAAGGACTCTGGAATTACTGACGCCGCTGGTTTCCCCGTGGAAAATGCTGGCTCTGTCGATAATTTTCTTTAAGGTTGAAGCAGGAGGTCTCTGAATAAAGCCATGCCTTCCCTCTGTTTGCACCTGGATGACTGCAAGAGCAGTGCATCAAGGTGCAAAGGGATGCTGCAGCCCGGGTTTTGTGCCTTATCCAGCCCATGAGATGGCATACAGCCTCTCCTTTTTATCTTTTTTTTTTTTTTTTCCATTTCCATTTGCACACTGGAAAGATGAAGGCACAAATGAGTCTTAGGAATTGCTTAAGTCTCTGACTCTTAGATCAAAAGGGCCGTGTAAGAACAAGGTAATTGCAATTAAACATCGCCCAAGGTCGCAGGATACACGGGGGGTAAGCTTTAAGCTTAGTGCTTTTGGTAAAAACCAGACTCACTCATTGACATTCTTCCCATCCGCACTCCCTTCCTGGAGGGTCAATAAACTCAGCTGTGGTTATTCGAGTGCACTGTAAAATCATTGTTACAGCCCAGCGCAGCGGAAGCTCTGCCACTTTGGGCACGAAGCAATCCCCACGGCAACTTTCCCTTCCCTAAGACCAACATTGCAAAGAAAATTTTACGCTTGCAAAATGCTTGGAGATATTTGAAACAAACGTGTTAAAAATTTGCAAACCGTTTACCTGGAGCCATTATTTCTAAAGGTCTGGCCTTGCTACTGCAGCCTTCTAAAGAAAAGCTGAATACAAGATAATTTTTAATTGCAAGGAGCACAAAACCAAGCTCAGTGCAGCCATCTCCTTCTTAATCTCCCACCTGGAAATTCAGCCCTTATAGGCTGAAAGACCCCATTATTTTCAGGGGCTAAATGCTAGCATATTGCTGGGAGAAAAAAAAATAAATTACAGTTATAAATGTTTTAAGGAAAGTAGAGGGTTAATGCAGAAAACACCAGCAGAGTTTTCTCTATCATCTGATGAGCAGCATGCATCACTAGCATGGCAAATATATTCATGGTAGTCCTGGAACTGAAAACGTCTGGGTTGTGCTCTGACTCACCATGCCTTCGCAGAAGCAAGGATTAGTGTTATCTGCTCACATAAAACCCTCGTGGTGGGTCTGTTCCAGCCTGAACCTCTGCTCCACCAGACTGAGTTTTACAGAAATCACTTACCTGCCTTACTTGAATTAGGAAGCCAAAGAGAAAATGTGGTGTGATAGCTGCCAGGATGCTTATCACCATCTTTCTTTGTTGTTCCTACATTATTAGGTCCTCTGGGTATATCCACAATTGCTTGAAGTTCAGAGGCAAAGACACTTTGCGAAAGGTGTTTACTACCCAGATAGGCTTTGTTTGTTGTCTCTTTATTAATGACATTATTTTCTGTTAAGTCTGCACTCCAGTTTGATGTGAGTGGAGTCTTGTTTGCTCCTAGGAGCTTTGTCTTCAATAGCTCCTCTGTTGGCTCTCCATTAGCTATGCCATCTACTCCATCTGCTGTTAATCTAGACGAACTGCAATTTATTTTGAAGGACAACGTCGATCTATGAATTTTTTGGCATTCGATTCGAGGTTGGTCAACGCGCACATTGAGCAACTTGTCTACGTAATAGATGGTGCTTGGACCCTGCTGAGAAACCTGGAGGTGGACACGGGAGATGAAGGAAGGTGGTACTTTCTCTCTCCCATCACTGCTTTGAAGACCGATGGTCTTCTTCTCGTTTTTAGGGTTAAAAAGCTGCTTTTGGGGCTCTTTGCTTAATTGCAAGCAAGATTCAGAAATCTTTAAGGGAGCGGCACTTTGGTTTGCATGGTCCAGCAGAGGCCAGCGTTGGAGGACAGCAGGGACTTTGGTCAAGGTGGGGGACGTGGTGTTGGGCTCTTGCACAGCCCTAGCTCCACGTGCTGGGTCGCCGGAGCCTCCAGCAACACGCCTGGCTGTAATGGTTATGGAGGAAAACCCTTTCGGCCATTTTGGACACTGTTTTCCCTCTGTGGTGGGAGAGTCCGATGGAGGCGTGGTGTCACCTAAAGTTGTCTGAATTTCTAATCTGCTGGGAAGTTCTGTAAATTTTCTATTAATATTGACCAAGACATGGTTAGCCAAAGGTTGCTTCGTGTGATAAGCACTGGGCTGGGGGGTCAAGGACTGCATAGGCAGAGTGGGACAATTTTCTTTTGATTTATTCTCAATCATCTGCGGAATAACTACCGGTGAAATCAATCTTGTATTTTCTGACGACAGAGATTGCTGCAAATGAAAAGATTCAAATTATCAACATGCGCTATCATAATACATGCAACTGTTTCTCATCTACCATCTATCACACCAGACAGTTTTGTCTGAGATTTTTTTGTTAACTTCCTATTCGTCCTAACTTTTTTGTCATTTAAAAACACACGCTCTTGAAATCAGCTCTGAATTGTCTTCAGAGACTTCAGGGAAAACCTTATCACACTGGTGCAAAAAAAAAAATTAAAATAAAAAATGGGTTTTCTATTATTTTCAGTGTTTAACCCATTGTCACAGTTGAGATTTGTGGCTGCTATGTTTCTTCAAAAATGGACAAACCAAAGGCAACTGCCAGTTTCAGACTGTAAACTGCTCTTTCCTGATGGTCTCCTGGAATTTAAAATGCCTTTAAATATATCACGGGTCATTAGCCTGAAGGGCCACGTGCGCCATCACATGCTGCAGAGGACGTGTGGGCACCAGGGTCACGTCCGCTCTACAATCTCACCAGGTAGAGGCATGGAAAAACTTCTCCATGATGCCTCCCATAAAAAAAATATAATTTCCTATGAGGGTACTATTTTAATTAATTGCTTCCTTCTCGCTTATCATTACTTGGTGGCACCTATCGATGATGTAGAACCACATCTATCCAAGATTGATTGACAGTGACCCAGATTCATTTTTTCCAACCATGACAGTAAACATCTATCTTGACAAACTATACATTACCTGATGGGATAAAGGAGGTGCTTTTATGTTAAAGCCACGCGACAAAAAGTAAACCTGAGTTTAAAATCTCCTGCTATTATTATCCACACGGCTGGTCACATAAGTCATACGCAATAAAGCATCTGGCCTAATCTCATCGCTGCTGTAAATTGGCTGATTAGATCGCTCCTGCCCTGTGTTCCTAGATCTCCTGATGCTAATAAAAAAGAAAAAAAGCCACTGACTCGGCATGCAAATTCTGAGGATTAGCTCCATAATGAAAGCTCAGTCAGGCTCATTTGGGGTTCAGGTGCCGTTTGCTGGCTGCACGGCTCCTGCTTGTTGTGAATAAATCTCAGTCATATCTGGGCATCTATCATCCCATAACTAACACCGGTACTTGACAAGTATTTCACAAAATATAATATTTTATTTTTTTTCCCAAGGGAAACTATGTGAGTGACAGAGCTGTGACCTCCCAGGTGACACGGTCAACCTCCGCCAGGCTTGGGTGCCAGGGCCAGGACCTTGCACCGAAGCCCATGGGCAAAACCATTCCTGTGCTCCTGTCCCCTACGCATGGAAATAACCCAGAAAACAGGCTCCTTGGTACCTATGGGAAGGCTGATTGGGGACCCCAAATAGGGAGAGTTAGATCAAGGGTTTATTAACGAGGCGAAATGCCAGGTAAATGTTATCAACTCTTCAAACCAGCTGCCTGTGGCTTTGACAATTCAATAATTTCACAGCCCCAGGGAAAGCGTTTTCTTCCTTCTTTCTTTCTTTCATGGTTTGTAAGAGTATTTCCTTCCCTCCTATTTTCTGCACTGCATTTAATTCTACGTACAGGTTTAAGACCTTTGCAAGCCTCCCAAAACTCTCGACTCCCCTGAGATTCCTACAGGGCACACTAAAGTGGAATGTTGCTTGAAATACTTTATTTCGGATGCATTGCTCATGCTCCACTAGTTAATTTGACATTTATTTCTTTTGTTAAGGGCTGCACAGATGGAGACATCCTGCAAGAATCCAAAGGCATCTCAAAAATGCTCCCAATTAGCTCCAAACTCATGCACCGATATTCTAAATAATTTGCTTTTCCTTTTTCTGCTTGAGTATATGGATTATTTTCTCCTCTCAACCTTTGGCAAATAAATGGATCTTTTAAGGTTTACCCAGCTGATCCTACGCTTGTTGGGAGCTTTCAAGCTCCGCTGCATCTTGTGAAAAAAAATACCCACTTACACAAAGTAATTGTGGTGAGCTGGAAACCTCAGGCTGTATCCCGAGAACATCTGAGACTGAGTGTACTGATATTTGGGAAACCACTTGATTTAGTCTCCTGAGGTGTTTTGAACAACTTTTTCTCCTCCACAAAACACGTAATATTTTTTCCCCTTCACCAACATTGAAACACAACGTCACCATCATTTTATTGGCCTTTTCCCCTGCCTAAGCTAAGCCTAGCTCAACAAAACCAAGACCAACCAAGCAAGCAGCTATTGTTTTTTAGACCTGAATGCATTCTGCTGACTGCTATCTACACGNACAACATTATTTTCAGTGTCCTGGAAGAGATGACTTACAAAACATGGTTTAAAATGTAGCGGAAGCAGGAGGGACAGAGCTGCTGTAAGTGATCTGATTGCCCTGGGATCTGGTTATCGGGGGGATCCTATTTCTCCCCCTTCCCAGGAGAGCTTCTCGAAACACCCCCAGGATCCTGTTGCAAAGATGTGTTTGTGGACAGTCTCACAAGGTGTGCAGGGCTAATCCAGAGCTTGGATATCTCTGCTTTTGATTTCTGTGTAGGGATCGGGGAAAATGGGAAATGCAGATTTCAACAATCGTCACTTTTGTGCAACTTGGGTCACCTTCACATTACAGCAATTTTAAATAAAAAAATCACTACTTCTATTACATCATAACTTTTCTAGTTCAGTGCTAACTATTGCATCAGTCTTTGATTTGTGATCATCTTTTTGCTTTCTGGGAGCACGAGCTTGTCTGCAGCTTTTTCCACGGAGCTCATTTCCATATAACACGGAGTCTGGGCTATTGCAACGATGCATTACGTTCGCTGTCAGTAGTTTTGCCAGAAATGACGTTACTTTCTATTTTGTAATAAGCATCCAAAATTAATTTTCAAAACATTCTCTATTTGGACTGAAAGCTCTTGACATTACCGGCTGGTGCTTTACAGCAACAAGTCACACCACTAGTAAAAACCTTTTTATATTATTTTCCTTTCACTTAAGCAGCCTGCCACAGAAGTTGGACATTTTTTACCAAGAAGAATTTCAAAAATATTAAGAAAGGGATATAAATCAGCTCCACTTTAAGAAACGTCCATTAAAGCATATCCACCATAGGAGGCTTCATGGCTTCGTCTCCTTGGGTGCCCCTAAGAAGAAGAGAAATGAGGGGGAAGGTATCAGGTCTACCCGCTGAAGAGAGGTAATAGAATCGTAGAATGGTTTGGGTTGGAAAGGACCTTAAAGATCATCGAGTTCCAACCCCCCTTCCATGGGCAGGGACACCCTCCACTAGCCCAGGTTGTCCTTGAGTCCCATCAGAGAACAATAATCAAAACACTAACAGGATGCTTAATGAACTTTCTGCTTTAATAAGGTATATTTTAATATTTTACTTGCACAACTCCAAGATGTCAACGCCACGGTGTATTTTTATAGCTGCCATGGAAAAAAAAAANCAATAATTTCACAGCCCCAGGGAAAGCGTTTTCTTCCTTCTTTCTTTCTTTCATGGTTTGTAAGAGTATTTCCTTCCCTCCTATTTTCTGCACTGCATTTAATTCTACGTACAGGTTTAAGACCTTTGCAAGCCTCCCAAAACTCTCGACTCCCCTGAGATTCCTACAGGGCACACTAAAGTGGAATGTTGCTTGAAATACTTTATTTCGGATGCATTGCTCATGCTCCACTAGTTAATTTGACATTTATTTCTTTTGTTAAGGGCTGCACAGATGGAGACATCCTGCAAGAATCCAAAGGCATCTCAAAAATGCTCCCAATTAGCTCCAAACTCATGCACCGATATTCTAAATAATTTGCTTTTCCTTTTTCTGCTTGAGTATATGGATTATTTTCTCCTCTCAACCTTTGGCAAATAAATGGATCTTTTAAGGTTTGCCCAGCTGATCCTACGCTTTCAAGCTCCGCTGCATCTTGTGAAAAAAAATACCCACTTACACAAAGTAATTGTGGTGAGCTGGAAACCTCAGGCTGTATCCCGAGAACATCTGAGACTGAGTGTACTGATATCTGGGAAAACACTTGATTTAGTCTCCTGAGGTGTTTTGAACAACTTTTTCTCCTCCACAAAACACGTAATATTTTTTCCCCTTCACCAACATTGAAACACAACGTCACCATCATTTTATTGGCCTTTTCCCCTGCCTAAGCTAAGCCTAGCTCAACAAAACCAAGACCAACCAAGCAAGCAGCTATTGTTTTTTAGACCTGAATGCATTCTGCTGACTGCTATCTACACGCGATTTATTTATTTTTACCTTCATAGAGCCTGATTTTCCCTCCACAGCGCTCTCCCTCTGAAGCCCTGTGCATGTCCTCTGGCCGTTACTGCCCCATCCCTTCTGTGTCACTCCTGGGGAGGAAAAAAAAAAAAAAAAGCAGAGAAAACAACATTATTTTCATTGTCCTGGAGGAGATGACTTACAAAACGTGGTTTAAAATGGAGCGCAAACAGGAGGGACAGAGCTGCTGTAAGTGATCTGATGGCCCTGGGATCTGGTTATCGGGGGGATCCTATTTCTCCCCCTTCCCAGGAGAGCGTCTCGAAACACCCCCAGGATCCTGTTGCAAAGATGTGTTTGTGGACAGTCACAAGGTGTTCAGGGCTGATCCACAGCTTGGATATCTCTGCTTTTGATTTCTGTGGAGGGATCGGGGAAAATGGGAAATGCGGATTTCAACAATTGTCACTTTTGTGCAGCTTGGGTCACCTTCACATTACAGCAATTTTAAATAAAAAAATCACTACTTCTATTACATCATAACTTTTCTAGTTCAGTGCTAACTATTGCATCAGTCTTTGATTTGTGATCATCTTCGTGCTTTCTGGGAGCACGAGCTCGTCTGCAGCTTTTTCCACGGAGCTCATTTCCATATAACACGGAGTCTGAGCTATTGCAACGATGCATTACGTTCGCTGTCAGTAGTTTTGCCAGAGATGACGTTACTTTCTATTTTGTAATAAGCATCCAAAATTAATTTTCAAAACATTCTCTATTTGGACTGAAAGCTCTTGACGTTACCGGCTGGTGCTTTACAGCAACAAGTCACACCACTAGTAAAAACCTTTTTATATTATTTTCCTTTCACTTAAGCAGCCTGCCACAGAAGTTGGACATTTTTTACCAAGAAGAATTTCAAAAATATTAAGAAAGGGATATAAATCAGCTCCACTTTAAGAAACGTCCATTAAAGCATATCCACCATAGGAGGCTTCATGGCTTCGTCTCCTTGGGTGCCCCTAAGAAGAAGAGAAATGAGGGGGAAGGTATCAGGTCTACCCCCTGAAAAGAGATGTAATAGAATCGTAGAATGGTTTGGGTTGGAAAGGACCTTAAAGATCATCGAGTTCCAACCCCCCTTCCATGGGCAGGGACACCCTCCACTAGCCCAGGTTGTCCTTGAGTCCCATCAGAGAACAATAATCAAAACACTAACAGGATGCTTAATGAACTTTCTGCTTTAATAAGGTATATTTTAATATTTTACTTGCACAACTCCAAGATGTCAACGCCACGGTGTATTTTTATAGCTGCCATGGAAAAAAAAAAAGCAATAACTTCACCAAAACTATGAATATTTTCCTCAAATTCTTTACAGTAAGAAAAAAAGAATTGTTGTCTCAGATTGAGCTGCAAAGCTCCAAGAGGAGAACATCAACTCGTGAATGTCAACCATCAGGCAGTCCAGAAGGCTGGCCGGAGATAAATCACATCCAGACAGGCATGTTTTGCCAGATGGCCTTTCATTAATTCCATCCCAATGTATTCTCAGCACAAGAGAAAGACCGAGGCTTTCTCAAGGGTCAAACAAGAAGTAGTTGTCAAAGTCCACACAGTAGATTACGTACAATATGTAAATTATTCTTATCAAAGTCACCTCCTGTAATCAGCAATAATCTGTAGGTAGGACCTTCCCATTTCACACAGATCCCTTGGAATAAATTAGTTAATTCTTGCTTGTTTAACTCTCAAAAGTAGCTGTTTCTGGAGCGGAAGGGCTAGGAAGAAGTGAGGTGGGAAGAAGAGGAGGGAATTTTTATTTTTTATTTGCTAAATCAACCAGAGCGGAGCTTTGCGTTGCATTGTGTACCATATCCTGTGCAACGACATTCTGGTATTACTACGGGAATCCTGTTGCTGGAAAACACTCAGAGCTCTTGGCAAGTCATTTAAACTAGTTGCTGAGCTGGATTAAATGGCATTGGTGGCAAAAGCTCTGGTATTTTTCATTATATTATTAAATCTATTCTAGGAAGCTTCACATTTGTTAATTCACGTCAACAGAAGAAGAAAAAAAAAATTCCCAAATCTTTAAAAAGAGCTGGAATCTGTGTTTGAAATGAAGACCCTTTGGGGAGCACAAGGGTTTAGATGTGTCACATCCAGACTTTTCATACAAATTCTCACTGCTGACCAAACACATTGTGCAGCAAGAGTCACAGTGCAATGAAATGCAAAGTTCAGTTCCTCCCTGCTGCCAAAGCATGAAAGAAATGGCATTTCAAGCACTTTCCATCTCTGCGGGGAGCATGAGAAACTCACTTCTATCCGAGTTGAAATCCTGAGGATTTGTTTAACCTCCCAGACCTCCTCTTCCCACCGTGACCCACCTCTCCAGCTCTCAAAGAGGGGATGCGATGAGGAATAGTGGAGTGGTTGCTGGCATATGAACTTTGTCCTATTCCATCTTCACTCTTTTTATTTTTTTTTTAATTTTTTCCCCCTGCACAAATACTGTTTGTTGAACCAAATGATACGTTCCTTGGCAAGGCATCTGGACATCCGGCTACAGACCAGGGTTTTCCTAATTACGGAGTGCAGCTGGAACCGATTCTCCCAGTCTCAAGTGCCTGGATGTCTGCCTGGGGCCAACTGGCAGCTGGCTCGGATAATGATTCAGAAAAGATGTACTTGTAAATCAGCTTGCTAAAACACAGATAGATTGCAAAGGTGAGGGTGCTGGTGAAAAAAATCGTGTGTCGCCAATATTTGGCACGCGTAGGACAGCCCAGCTTTGTAGCCAGCTGTATAAAACTTGAGATGTGCATGAAAATAATCCACGGATAATGCCATTTTGCCACTGTTTCAGGCTAGACACATCCAGACTGTCATGCTGGGGAGGTGTTCGATGACACCCCGAGTGACACTGGGCCAAGCTGGAATGACTTGATAGCACCGGCCCTGGCCTCATCTCCAGTTCTTGTCATGAACGCTGCATATTTCATTCATTTCCTATTCATAAGCTGACAAGTTTCAAATGCATGTCAGTGCTTCTGATCTGCTCTGCTCCAAGCCGTACATCCTCCGCACTGATCTACGGTCTACGGTCCCCTCCATGCCACCAGCATCACCTCCACATGAACTCCTCTGGAAGCTCCAGGAACCTCCAGCGCTTCCCTCAAAACACCGTAAAACAGCATCACTGGACATATACACCTGGGTGAAAAGGGAAAAAATTCTTTGCTTCATCAAAAAAAAAAAAATTGTCTTGGTCATTAGACCACCATCAAACAGAGTGGGGGTCCCTCCCAGGTCCATGGCAGCCAGACTCCCCACAGCCCCCTTTGATTATCTATAGATGCTCAAATTCCCTTCTCAGGACCTGGGACCTAAAGGATATCGGTGGTGTGGCTGCAGGGTCAGGCATCAGAGAAATCACTCAGTTAATACAACGTCTTTGGCGTCCCTTCAAACTTTTTTTAAAGCTTTTTCCTCCTTCTATGCATCATTCCTACTCTAAGCCACCAGCAGATAAACCCTGTCACTAAAACAAACTTGGAGGAACTCATTTCTTCTTTATTCTGTTTAAAACATCAGATCTGCTTCAATTTTCTTGTGACTTATTTCATTCAAATACCTGAGGAAGCCCTGAGGGGGGAAAAAAAAATTGTCATCATTAAAGATTCACCACGCTGCCTCTCAGTCAGGGCTGGGAGAGATCTTAATTCATTTCTTCAGATCTGAAGTGACTCATCCAGAAAAGCCATCCAGCCATTACAGGTACATCGAGATGAAAGCCAAGTCAGAACGAACACCAGAACCAAATCCATGTCTCCTGCTCTTCATCAGGTGTCATAAAGAAAGAACATCAGAAAAATCACAGAGAGTATTGTCATCTAAAATCAACTTGAGCAACGCAGCTGAAGTTCTACTAAAATAAATGCTGCAAATCCCACCTTATAGCAAAGTCCCTGCTGATATTAAATTGATTTATAGGGAATCTGCTGGTGTTTACTTGTTAGTGGGGGAGAGTGATGTGTCTCCAGAAAGCCTTGGCACTGGTACAGCCTTGCCATCCTTCCAAGACGTTATCCGGAGCCTTCAGGAGTGACGTTAAGTCCAAGGAGGAGGTGACCTCCAAGGAGGTCTTACCCATCAAGGGAGGATGACAGAGTACATCAGTCTTGTTAAAGCATCTTTGCTCAACTTCTTCTTACACTGGGGGTCAAACAGCATTATCAAGGGGGAGAAAGCGGCTGCCAACTCTTTTCTTGACATTTTTCTTTGAAAAAACCCAAACCGATACAAACAAGCAGCTTGCCATGAAAAAAAAGCACTTGAACACCGTTGCGCGAAGATAACAGTATTTGAAGGCAGCTTCGTTGGGAAGATTTTCAAATTGGCGTAAGGAAAACAGCCTGAAATCATTTCAGTCGCAACAGGATTCATTATGTAAACAAAATAGAAAAATATTTTTTCAAGATGTCAGGATGGATTTTCTTCTATTACAAGTAGCACCATGAGATTTGTTAACCGAATTATCTTTCCCTGCTTGCACACCTTGAAGCTGTAGCTGGCTGCCTGCAGAGATGATTACAGGATCCGCCACGGAACGGACAAATGAGTTCTGGTCTGCTATCAAAAAGCCAGAAGTCATAAATCTCTCATTATCCGTGCCATTAGAAGCAAGGTGCTCATCAGGGGGCTGGAAAGAGCACAGGAATTATATCTTGAAACCCATGCATAAGAGGAAAAAAAATATTGTCTTTTCATTATGCATTGCTATTACGCTTTATCTTCGTTTAATAAAATAAAGTGGGGAATCACCCCCAGCATATCCATCGTGCACAGAGACAAAACTAAGGAGAGTCTTCCCTTTCTCCTTTTTTCCCCTCCAAGTTTTGTTTATATTTTTTCCTTTTTTTAAAAAAAAATTAATTTTCAGTGGTATGGGGAGGAACACATTCCTAGGTTCTCTAGGGAGCATAAGCTTACGCTGACAAATCTCAGTCCCTAGAAGCAGAGACTAACTCACCAGACCCGCCGAAGCCATAACTGGACATAACTCAGGCCAAGGACTCAGATGGGAGCACACAGGAAGATTTAACTGACATAGGTTTGGTTTCTTCAGTAGTTTCATTGTAGAAATAGAGAAGATGCCATGAATGTCACAGGTTCCTATTCTTGGGGCAGAGAGAGGAAGAACTGGAGACAAGGAACAAGCCATCAAGTTCCGCAATGCTGATGGGCCAAGCCATGGAGGTCGTGAAGCTCCATGGTTCTCCCTACTGTGATGGGACTGGCTTCCACCCATCTCCTTGCACTGCTAAAAGCAATGCAACAGTGTCCATATATTTCACCAGGATTCCAGAAGATAGACAGTTCTGTGTAATTTGGACACATTTTCCTAAGAGGACTCTGCAAAGCCATGAGAGATTGTGCATGACCATCAAAAACCCCAAATTCTCCTTGGAGAAGAGGTAGATGTGATTTATGAGGTGCTCTATCCTCACACCAGGGTAAGGGGCAGCACAAAGGAGACAACACCTTTGGTTTCTTCTCAAAGTCCCTGTTTGGTGACCGTCTTGTTCTTCTGGAAAGCTGCTGATACCAAAAAGTTTTTTGGGATTTTTTTTTAACAAGTCCTCTTGCAGGGCACCAGCAGCTCTGGAAGCAGCATCTGCAGAGGAACCACCTGGAGGGGTTTTGTCCTGGAGGTGATGTTTGGGACCATGTGGGAAGAGGCAGATTGATGGCAACCACATGGAGATGAAGGGCTGATGGGCTCTGTGACTGGCATGGCACAGGAGGCAGAAAAGGAGAAAAACCAAAATCACTAAAGGCTGGCTGTTTTTTTTAAGAAATATGTAACACTGACTTTTGGGTTAGATAAACTTGACTAAACCACTGTAACATGAACAACAGATGTGCGAGAAGCTTGGATGGAAAAGAAGGTGGACAGGAGACAGAAACAAAGAAAGGAGACAAGTCCAAGCAACATCAACATTTAAATTTCCCAGCTTCCACTTATCTCTAATTTTAAGGCATTCTGAATACTATTCCTGGTTCAGATCCTTGCACCAAGATTCTGTAGTACCTATTGTGACGTTATTTGGCTTATTGACCTCCGAACGTACTCAAAATAAAGATGTAACTAACAGAAACGTTTCATATAGAGAGAGCTATTGGAAGGGATCCTCTGCTCTCAGCATGTTACGAAGACATTCCCATTGTAGGGACCACGTCCGTTTCTGAAAGTACAAGAATGTTCGAGATAGCCAGAAAATTCTTAACTAGCTGTAAACACGACAAATATTACGCATACGCAAACAAAGGAAAAGCATTTCTGTAGCCAAAAAGCATATTTATGATGAGTTATTTTAATGCTATTACGTGTATTCATGTAAAGGTCGTAACAGGCAGAGAATTTGATGGCACAAATGGGGTTTGGAAATAAAAAAAATCCAGCAGTGTTCCTCAGAACTGGTAGCAATTACAAAACGTGCACATTTGCCTAAAGCTGCTTCTGCATTGTAGGAGCTAGAGGTAACGGTTTGGCCCCAGCAATTCAATATTTCTGACATTTATCTGCTTTTGTAAGAGAGCAACTTTAAGACAAGAAACTGTAGAGAGGACAAGAGAAAACTGTGCAGTCTGTTGTGAATGCATTCTGTGACTCAATATATACCCTGCTGCAGGGATTTTTCACCACGCTTTTGCTTAACAATGGTATTTGCTTTATTGATTTATTTTTTTTTTCCTCCCCCCTTCTAATACTTTTAATACAGTGGTGGCTCTGGAAAATGATGTGTGCTGTGGGTACGGATGCTTTTGTCAAGACATCAAAGTAGCTCTTCCAACACCCATCTATATGAGTCCAATTTTGTTTCCAAAACAAAGAAACGGGATGTTCACATGAGCCAAATTTGACACTGAACAATTTGTACAATGGAATTAAAACTCGGTGGAGCACCAGTCACGCCAGATTTAATATAGACTTTTCATGTTACTTTTTGTATAATAGAAGCATTCATTTTTGTGTAATACTTGGGATATTATGTCTTTCTGGAAAGTCTTTCGCATTAACTGCTGTGATTACAGACAGCAGAAACTGCTTGATAATAGGGGATGCAGTAGGCTAGAACCAAGAGAAAAAAAAATCTCAGTGTTCACAGGATAAAAACCACAATAGCTAAGATTTAAAGAAGTATGAAGCCTAAGAAGTTAAGTTTCTAAGTCACTAGTTGATAACAAAGTAAATAGTTTTGTTTCACATAATTTAGGAATACTACGCAGCTCCCACTAATTTCACTTGCATTGACTCCAACGACCCTTCAGGCAGCTGAACTCCATTATTCTACCACATTACAACTTTTTGGTTGGTGAAATAGTACCTACGTTTGTCTTTAGAAGGGAAATTGAAAAACAAATCTCTGTTTGTAGCGTGGTAGGGCCACGCGGCTGTGATTTGTTCCATCTTGGAATCAGCCCTTATGAATTCCCCTGCAACAGGTTTAGAAACACGGCTCATGAAAAGAAAATGTAGTGATATGAACATAAACCAGGGAACGGTGAATTTGGGTTTGTTTTATCGACAGATCCAACAAAAGATAGCCGGTAATTCTTTTTGTTTGTTTTTTTTAATCACTCAGGCTCTCAGCTCAGAAACAGAGGGTGCAGAAGAGCTTGGAATCGATGGTCAAGAGTTAAAGCCCTCAGAAACTTAATTTTTGACATCTTTTAAATACTGGTTGGCAAGGAATGAAATGTAGAGTTCTCAAGCTCTCTTTGGGCAGCAGATGTCACCTGAATGAGAAGAAGCAGGGCTGGGAGCTGTCAGCACCCACCTGCCCCACCGGACCGCACAGCCATGGCCATTTTCCCAAGAAGCAATAACCTGCTGCCTAGCAACAACCCCAAATTCATGATTGTTTGTATATTCCATTCCTTGTGCAAAACTAAAAGCTCAGATCCCAAATTATTGCATTCAACCACGTCAGAGCTGCAGCTCACGGATAAGAAAATGCATTTTCCTTTACTTGCTGCAAGTCTTCCTCGTAAAATACACACAGTCCACAACAGATTTTGATGTAAAACCAATCTGAAAAATATTTTGATATGGGAACAGTTATTTTCATAATAATTGTCCTCTAGGATCTGCTTCTATGAGTAAAGTCGTTTGCATACCTACATATTTTAGTGATGACATCACCTATATATTTTAGTGATGACGTCACTAAGACTGATTTAGGACCAAACACAAAGGGTCACGTTCTCTTGGCACAACTCTGCTTGCAGGGAAGTCATCCTTGTGTTTTAGAAATAATTTGGAACAATTTTTCCTAATCATTATTTACTGCAAGTGAAACAATTAAAGAAAAAAACCCAACACAACACAAAAAAAGCCCTTCCCACAGACTTTTGCACTGTGCTCTACTTGGATCTAATTTTTAGCCTGATTTCCAGAAGGAATTTGATTTCTGCCCTATCCTTCCATCTCTCCAACCTGGGGCTTTTGAGCTTGCGGGGCTGTGTCAAGCAACACGACGGAAGGGTCGATAGCTGATCTCCGCCAAGCTCCCTGCAAAAATCAATGGCTTTGTAGAAATGAGAGGCTGCCACGGAAGGAAGTTCAGCAGGTCTGCCCCGTTTGATCCGTGGAAACGCTCACCAGCTGGGCAGGGCACCCATGGTGCCGCATCGCTCCTGGCGGGTGCTGCCCCTTGTCCTGGGAGCAGGGAGAAGGCGCAGGGGGGCTGATGGGAGAGGGATGGGTGGGGAGATGCAGGGAGGAGGGGGCAGCACCAGGGTGAGATTTGGGTCTTGAGGTACCAACTCATGGGCTTCATCAGCTCTGCTGCTCATGAATTGATGTCTTGTTAGCTTCTATTTCCAATTTAATCTCTTTTTTTTTCACTCTCTAAAAAAATGTGTAAATTCAGAGTGCTTAAAGAAAAGTGAAGTGCTGGAGGCTGATCTAATGATTCCATAACTGCTTGACCCCAGTATTGCTGTGCCTTAGACATAATCATGTACAACATCTGTTCTGTTTAAAGCCACATAGCAAATCATTACCGGAGTAGTCACCTTCCTAAATGATGGACACAGCATTAGATTCCCAGATTTTACTGCAGAGAATACCTGGAATAATGCAGTGTGAAGTAATAACTGAACCGCTTGGGTTGGTATAACAAAGCGCTGAAGTAATTATCTATCAAAGGAAAAATTAAGTTTTTATGGATGATTCCCACCACCAGTGTGTTTGTCCTACAGTTGTTCTGGTCAGCGTCAATCTCTGATCCAGAGCCAACGCATAAACCATTAAATAATTTCACTGCACTCCCCCAGCCAAATTCTGGCCCAATTTCGGTCTTTCCACTGGGTGTTCTGCAACGAGGACTGAGCCCAAAGGTCTCTTCGGATCCACCAGTTATAGAAGAAAGACTTTGCTGAGTGCTTTCAGAAATCTCTTTGGTCATTATGGATATTCTCTCTAACATTAACTCCCATTAAATTGTCCGGCTAGAAGCTGCAGAATGACCTAGAGGACATTACCGAGCATTTTTAAGCTTACCAAGGAGTATGTTAAGAGCTCACAACCCACACTGATGCTCAGGTGGAACGTGACCAGGTGATGATCTGTCTGAAGCCAAGAGCAATGAGCTTCGCCTTGGGAATGGGAGAGACGGATGCTTCGTACAGGTGGAATTTTCTTCTATGGAAGAAATAATATTTTGGGGTCTCTGCTCTCTGTTTTGGGCTGGCTCCCACTTTGAACTCACTCATGATGCAAGAGGACTTTCCCCCCTCACCTTCTCTAACCCAAGCAAAAGCACCAAATTAAAATTCCTTGGAAACAGTTGGCATTTTATGGAATACGTAATTCTAAAGCTGACCTCCTTGCACATGCACTGTGCCAGTGGATTGCTCACCACCAGTCACATTAACTCACTCAGTTCCTGGCGTATCGACAAAACACAATAAGAAGTTCTACGTGGTTTCTGAATCCTTGTGGAAATACAGTTCCCACCCTTTTCCCCTGTGACACCAGTACTCCCAGCGTCACCACAGGTATCATCTCTCGCTCTGCTGCTGGTCCAACACTTCCCCGTTTTTAGGACGGTGTCCTGGCTAAATTCCCAGCCACAAAACCACTTCAGGTAGCTGCGAGAGGCCCGTGAAATACTTAATTTCCACCAATTTCTAGAAATAACAATTTTGGTTCTCCGAGAAGCACTTACCCTCCCTTTCAGCACAACTACGTCTTCTTTTTACCCTAATTTTCTTGGGCCCGTAGACATCAAGTAGATGTCTTTATTTTATTATGTAAAGTTACTTCACTTAACCTCCAATGGTTTTTAAGGATGGGATGGGGTTTTGGCTGTTCTTCTGCCATTTGGTGGTTTTTTTTGGTTTGTAATAGACATATTTATATC
>VZTO01009728.1:16048-27360 GCA_013400615.1 Syrrhaptes paradoxus
CACCGGCTGCGCCCCGCCCCGCACGGGGCGGCTCCGGGGGCCGGGGCGGGGACAGCCCCGTCGCCGCTGCTGGTTCCAGTTGCAGGTGTGTCGGCCTCCCGCGGGGGTCCCGGGGCTGCTGCTCGTCACAGGGCCAGCACCGGGGGGAACACGGCCCCGTCTGCCGGAGACAAACGGGGGTGAGGGGGCGNNNNCGGGCGGGGGCCTTACGCTTGGGGCTGCTCTGGCTGTCGGGCTCGGGCACCTTCCAGTCCATCTTGCGTCCCTTCTCGTAGAGCCCCTTCAGCACCTTGCGGAAGTCCTCGGGCTCGGCGCCCTGCGGGCTCAGCTCCAGGTACTTGCGGTAGAGCTGCAGCGCCGTGCGCGCGTCCTCGATGCTGTCGTGGGTCTCGCTCTGGATCTTCAGGTCTGTGGGGACAGCAGCGCTCAGGGAGGGTCGGCGGGGACCCGCAGGGGGTCTGCCCCCCACTCCTGCCCCGCCTGCATCCCCGGGTTCGGCCACTGACCCAGGAAATACCAGGCGAGGAAGCGCAGGGAAATCATCCTCTTCCTCGGGATGTGGAACAGGTAGACGGTGTCGATCACCTGGTCCTTGGGCACCTGGAAAGCAGAGGGGGGCTCGCTGCCAGCGCAGGGGGGCTGCTGTGGGGCGGGGGGAACCCCAGCGCTGCCGCCAGCCTCCCAGCCCCACCCCGGGACCCCCACACGGGGCTGAGGGAGGGGGTCGACGCTGTCACCATCAGGTTGATGACACGGAAATCCTTCTGCAGCCCGTGGCCCACGAACTTGACGCCCACGTCGATGAGGAAGCGCAGCTTCAGGTAGGTGGATTTGAGGGTGGTGAGGTGCTTGGAGGAGATCTTGGCGTCCAGGTCTCCCGGCTTGATCCCCGAGTACTGGGTCAGGTAATCCACCACCTGTGGAGACCGCGGCCCGTGGAGGGGGCTGGGGGGCAGCCGCAGGGGTCTGCCCCCTCCCCGAGCCCCTGCCAGAGCTGCCGTTATTGGGGTGCCCCCGCCACAGACCTGCTCCTGGGTGGAGATGTAATCGTCGATGAAGGGGACNTGGCCGCGGGGGTCTGCCCCCTCCCCAAGCCCCTGCCAGCATCCAGCGAGGGCGCTGCCGTTATCGGGGTGCCCCCGCCACAGAGCACCTGGAGCTGGGGAGCCGCTCCCCGTACCTGCTCCTGGGTGGAGATGTAATCGTCGATGAAGGGGACGCCCTCGTTAGGGCCCTGCCCGCGCACGCACGTGATCCTGGCCACCGACATCTGGCTGGGCTTGATGGTGGACTTGGTCCCGTCGCTGCGCAGCTCGGCCTCCTCCTGCAACGGGCGAGAGGAGAGCTCGGGGACCGACAGCTCCCACGGGGACCGGGCACACCCAGAGGGGCTGTCCCCGCACCCCAGCACCCTGTCCCCTGACCTCGTTCAACGTGACAAACTCGGCGTCCAGCCCCACCAGGTCGCCCGCCTGCGGCATCTCGCTCAGCATGAGGGGGATGAAGGTGGCGTGGCACTTGCGCTGCTTGCGAGCCAGCGAGGCCTCGGCCAGCAGCACGCTGGCTTCGATGGGGTTCTTGACTGCGGGAAAAGGGGAAGGGGGATCGGCCCCGCGCCGGCGTCACCAACCACACGGCCACTTCCACCCCAGACACTCACTGACGAGGTTGTACTTGGCGTTGAGGTTTCTCCGGGCGTAGTACAGGATTGCCGGCACCTTCCAGCTCATGTCGAACTGCACGGCCTCGCACTGCGGGGAGGGGGACAGTGCAGGGGCAGCCCGGCCTGGGGTGGGGTGCTCCCGCCTGCCGCAGGAAATCCCCCTCCCCGGGGTCCCCGCAGCCGCGGTCTCGCCTGGACGCGTGGCCGGCGGCACGGCCCCGAGCGCTCACCTTGTCCACGGGCTCGATGAGGAAGTCGTTGAAGAGGTACCACTGCTGGTGGGTGACGCCCTGGGGGAGAGGCACAGGCACGGCTTAGGGGCCCCCCCGGCAGTGCAATGACTCCTCCACCCAGCTGCCGGGGACAGGGGGGGGTGACGATGCCATGTGGGAACTCCCACCCTTCCTGGGACACTGCGGGGAAATCCCTGCTGGCCGGGTGGTGACGATGGGGACGTGAAGCACTGGGGCTGGACAGGCACGGTCCCTGCCCGGCTCCCGACCAAAACTCCACAAAGATGCAACAGATAAGAGGCAGGGATGCAGCCTTGACACACTCCGGGAACTCCTGCCTCGGGCATCTCCGCCAGAGGACAGGGCTGCCCACACCAGCCCCTTCCTCGGGAAGGGAGGTGACGTCCCAGCCCGTACCTGGAAGCACAAGGACCTGCTGGCAGCGTGCCCGTGACCCAGAAGGAACCAGCCCGAGTCACTGTGGGAAGAGGCTTCTGCAGCCTTCCCCTTCCCCGTGCGGTGCCTGAGCAGCGCCCGGCACGTCCCCCGCACACAACACTCGGCTCAGAGACCCAGGGACGGGTCCGTTAAACGCCCCAAACGTGGGCGAGGACGCCCCGGCGAGGCAGGACTCCCAGGGAAGGGCTCCTGTGGGTACGGCAGCCGAGGGCGGGAGCACGCCCGTCCCGGGGGGCTCCTCACCTCCTTCCGCTGGTGGTAGGTCTCTCCCACCTTGATGTGCCCCACCAGGCTGCCCCCGGTGCGGGAATCCAGGATGTGGACGACTGTGGCCATCAGATCGTAGATGTACACCGAGTCGGGGTCGTCAGTCGGGCTCAGCTGCGGGAGGAACCGGCCCCGGGGGAAATATCTGAGCCTCCGGCTGCCTGCCAGGCGGCTCCCCGGCCTCCAGCCCAACCCCAGAGCTCGGACATGCTGCCCCAGCACCAGCCCCGAGGTCTCCACGCTCACCCGAGGCGTTCCCGAGACAGGCACCTTATCTCTCGCC
The DNA here is from genome assembly GCA_013400615.1 of Syrrhaptes paradoxus. Lineage (NCBI taxonomy): Eukaryota > Metazoa > Chordata > Aves > Pterocliformes > Pteroclidae > Syrrhaptes > Syrrhaptes paradoxus. The sequence continues at coordinate 18,954 of VZTO01009728.1, forward strand.
CACATGCGCTCCGCAGAGCGGCTCTGGAGCAGTTCTGCTCCCGCAGCACCCGACGGCACGGCCCCGGAGGGATCTCCTCAGCCTTTACCTCCTCGTTCTCACTCCAATTGCAGACATCCAGCTCCTTGCTCTTGGTCAGACGCATCTTGATGGCGTGGGGGATCCAAATGTTCTTCAGTTCCTCCACGGAAGGATACGAATGCCCCGTGCCAGGGCTCCCCAGCTCCTTCCTGCAGAGAACCACGGGAGACGGGGTCGGAGGGAGTCACGGGACGCTGTCAGGGCAGGACCCCGCCGCCCCACGACCCGCGAGCCCGTTCCGAAACCTCCCGCAGGACAGACGGCGAGAGCCTGAGCTGCAGCTGGGAAAGGGGTCAGCGAACTGCAGCAGAAAGGGCCGACGCGGGGTCCGGGGGCTTTTGTCACCCTGCAGAGGGAGGGGAGCGAGGGCTGGGGCTCAGGAGCGGGTCACGGGGGGATCACGAGGGTGTCTGAGGGCGACGCTGCGCAGAGCACCCGTACAGGGCCACGGAGCAGCGACGGGACCGTTCCACGCAGAGCCCCCAGGGAGATGATCGAATCATCGTTATCAGATGAGAAACAGCCCCAAGCCCCCGAGCTCTCCAGAGAACAACCCAGGAGGCAGCACTGCTCAGAGCCACCGCCCCAGGAGTGGTCACCTACCACTCTCCGAGAGAGATTTCCTTTCCTCTGGCGATCTCAAAGCCCCCTCTCTTCATCACGGCTCTCTGAAAGGCATACTGGCAACGAAACACAGGCAAGCGTCAGCGCGGAGCGGCAGGCTGGGCCGGGGGACGCGTGGGTGACAGCCAGGCCAGGAGTGGGGAAAAGACAGGGACAGAAAAGTCGGTGACAGGGGAAAAGACAGCGAGGGACACCCAGGGGTCCGCCCACTCTCTGCTGGGCTGGCGGCCGGGGAAGCGGGCACTGCCGTGCTGCTCCTGGGTCCTGGGGGCTGGGGGAAGGAAAGAAAGACTCTAGCGCAGTCCCGTCAGCTCTGTCCTGGCAGGAGATTGCGTCTTTTCCAACTCCAAACGCACGGCTCATGCTACAAGCACGACCAAATCCCAACGTGTCCTCTGCGAACAAAGCAGGGCGACGCTCGGGCAGAGAGCGAGAGACTCAGAGACAGCGAGACCAGAGTGAAAACACCTCCGCAGAGCCGGGCACGCAGTGAGCCCCGCGGGCCGGGGAGAACAAGCCTGCTTCTGCCCCAAGTGTCTCCCCCACCTCAGCCTGCGTCTTCCAGAAATCTGCCTCCTTGGAGCTGTTCACCTCACAGTTAATGACCAGGACGTCCGGCAGGCAGCGGATGTTCCGGGTCTGCACCTGCGGAGAGAGCCCGAGATGGGAGTCAGGCGGCACCGAGAGCCCGGGAGAGGCTCAGGACCGGGTCTGGCACCTGCTGCCCTCTCCCCCCCTCCAGCACCTTTGCCTGCAGCCGCTCCAGCCCCCGGAGCCCCCCGGCCTGGCCAGGGTCCCGCACAAGCAGCCGCGGCCGGGAGCTGGCTGCAGCCTCACAGGAGGGTGCTCAGCTCCGGGGGGTTCCCCTCTGCCCCCCGCCCTGGGGGGATTCGGCTGGGACCCATTCCAGTGCTCACGCAGCCCAGGAAATACCCGGCGGCACGCTGGCTCGCCGGCCGGGCCGGGAACCGAATCTCCAGCATCCGCTCAGGTTTCCCACTGACTAATGGAGAAACTGTCCCGGCGCAGCCGGCGGCACGGGGCACTGGCGTCCTCCCGCGTCCCCCCGCAGCCCACCGAACACCACAAGCCCGCGCCCCACTCCCAGGCTCACCGTGGGCTGGTATTTCTCGCAGTTCTCGCACCAGGCTTGCGTGTTCTGCTCCAAGCAGATGCTTCGCTTTAAAATCTGGGCGAACTCATAATCCTTGACCGGCTTTTCTGAAGGGAGAAAGGAGAATAACGTCACCTCCCAACACACAAATCTTTACCAATTTAGCTCAGCCAAACCTCTGGGGTTTTCCTCGCAACCACCGCGGAGAAGGTCAACCCCCAAATCTGCCTTTCTGCAGCCAAAAGCTCGGCTGGTTGGAAACCCACCACGAGACCTCGGCTGCCGGCTCCGCCGCAGCCCGGCCGCGGCAGCAGCTCCTGGCTGCAGGTGTCTGTCACCTGGAGAAGTCACGGCTCGTCCACAGGGACAGCAAACCCCACCCGGCCATGGAAACGCCCCCAGCCCTGCCCTGCCCTGCCCCTTACCGCTGCTCTCGGGGTAGGAGAGGGTGAAGAGCAGCGTGGAGGACACGCGGACGGTTTCTTTGCCGCAGCGACACATGCTGCAGTTCTCCATCTCGCAGCTGAAGAGCTGCCCGATAACCGAGTCCCCCGAGGACCCAAAGCTGCTGGAGAGAAGGAAAGCAGCAGGGTCAGCGGGGTCCCAGCAACCCCTGCGGAGATGGGCCGAGCAACGGGGACCCCCGCGTGGGGACCCCCACATTCTGGGCTGCACAAGGGCCGCTCAGGGCCAGCGCCTGAATTCCAGCGGCTCTTGGGGAACCCGCCATCGGGATTCCCGAGCCGGTGTCAGGCCGGGGACAAAGGCTCAGAGCAGGGTTCAGATGCTGCCACACGGGCAGCCGGCAGCGCCGGTGTCCCCAAGCAGCCTCAGGGCAGGCGTGGGTGGCGAGAAAGCTCCTTCCCGAGCGATGGACGGGGCTCCTGGGAGGGAGCCCCCCTCCCCGGTTGGGTTACTCCCTGTCCCGTCCCCGGGCCGGGGATTTACCTGCCGCCAGCCCCCCGGTACGCCTGCGGTCCCTCCTGCTCCTGGGTTTCCTGGTGCAGCTGAGTAAGGATGAAACGGTTCCAGCTCTGAATCAGCCGCCCCAGGTTCACCTTCCCCGTGGCTTCGTCCGAGTCAGCCAGGATCAGCCCCAGCGCTGAAGCCTCTGGGATTGTGCGGAAAGCCCGCAAAAAGTTGCTTCCCTGGGGATGGGGCAAGAGCGGCATGTCACCGAGGTCAAGTGACAGGAGTTTCCACGCCGTCTGATGCCATCACCCAAGAGCCCGGCACCACCCAGCTCCTGCTCCTCTGCGGTCTCTCTGCCCCTCCCGGGCCGCCCACGTCCCCCCGGGCTCGCCACGGACCTGGCAGGGGTCTCCTCGGGACAGGTCCAGCATGTGGAAGAGCAAACCCAGCTCACAGCCCAGGCAGAACTCCTTCTGGCACAGGTGGTTCTGGACCAGGCAGCGCACCGGCTCCAGGAAATACAGCACCTGGCGGAGACGGGGCTGTCAGGGGGGTCCCGGGGGCCGCGGCGGCCCGGGCAGGGCTGGGGTCTCCCACCTGGATCATGCAGTTGCAGTAGGCGTTGGGGATGTGGGGCTCCAGCCCCGCAAACAGCGTCTTGTTGTAATGCTTGAAATCAAAGTCCTCCAGCCCCAGCTTGGAGTATTTGATGGTGACCTGAGCAGAGACGCGGGGCGATCAACAGACGCCTTCCGGGACCGCGGGACGCTGGCGAAACGCCTCGGTGCCCCCCACGGAGGCGCGGGCAGGGGCTTGGGCCCAGGCGGGTCCTTTGTCCCCGACAAACCCCCCCACCGTGCCCCGGAGCAGCCCCGGGAGGCCGCTACCTTCCTGTACTTCTTGGCCACCATGTAGAGGTGCGGCTCCTCCTCCCGCCCGATCGGGGACTCGGGGACTTGGCTGAAGCTGTCGAACTCGTTGTCCGTCTCTTTCAGCCGATAGGGAATCTGCGAGGGGGAAGAGTGGCCAAAGCCCGAGGCAGAGCAAAGCACCGCGTACCGAAACAAGCGACTCCTGGGCTTTCCTGCCTCCCCAAATGAGCAAAGGAATAAACCAGAAGGGAGCGGGGCCCTCCCTGAACCTGCACGAGGCCTCCACACCTTCCTTCTTCCAGGGGACTTATCGCTGTGGGAAACTACAGCAGCGCTGAGGGCGAGGGCGAAACGTGGCCGTGTTTTCCCAAAAGGGCGAGGGACGTGCCACAAACCTCCCAACCGGACAGCTCCAACCCCTCCCGCCGCACGGCGAGTTACCGATAGAACCGGGCTCCTGGCCCGAGGCGGGGACTCCAGCCCTGCCCAGCGCTGGCTCGGCCACTGTCACCGCTGAGGACAACCTGTCGCCTCCAAGCTACACGCCTGCCTCCCGCGGCACCCCGAGAATTTATTCTCTCGTCCCCGTCCCGAGCCCCGCAGAAAGCTCCGCGGTCGTTCAGCGCGCAGCAAGAGCTCCGTCCCTCCCCAGACTGCCAGCAGCCCCCCGCACCATCCCCTCCCCAGAGCCGGTACCTGGTTGCGCAGCTTGGTCCTTGGGTTTGGGGCGTAGCCGATGAACCCCACTTTCTTCATGGTGCGCAAAATCTCGGGATCTACCGGAGGGGCTCGCCTGGAAAACACAGCGCGGCTCCGAGACTGTGTCGCTAAAGCAAGGGTACTGGGGGTCTGCTCAGGGTGGGTCACGAGGGTGCCCCTGGGGGTCCTTCCCTTGGCACCACCGTGTTCATTTTCCATCCCAACCAGACACCCGAGCTGTGGCAGGACAACAGACACCCGAGCTGCGCAGGTGTGCTGGGGGACAGGGCTCAGGGAAGACAAGAGATCCCGTGTCGCCAGGATCCCCCGGGATCTCCCCGCCGGCCAGACGGGGTTCGGCTGTTCCCTGCCACCGTCAGAGCCGCCCCTCAGCAAAGCTCCCGCAGGGAACGTGTCTCGCGCTTCGCGGGGCAGACGAGGAGGAAGGGCCACCCAGCCGCTCCCAACAGCCAGGGAGGGACAGGATCCCTGCCGGGGATCCCAACTGGTTTTTGCTGGGAGAGACTGGGAAATTACCGGGGCGCCGGGGCAGAGTTGGCAGCGGGCCAGTCGGAGAGGAGTGTGTCGCTGGTCAGCGGGACGGGGATGAGCGAGAGCGGCACCAGGTCCTGGTTCCAGTCCAGGTGCGGCAGCGTGTCCACGATGCAGGGCAGCGCAAAGTCCGTCTCCCGGGAGTAGGTGTTGAAGGTGACCTCCGGGGAGTCGGCCCAGAGGTGCACGCACCCCTCCGAGTCCCCGAAGGCCAGCGCCTGCTTGCTGGCCGAGACGTCGAAGGTCATGATGAGGGGCCCGACGGTGTTGACGTGGAAGATGTCGGCGGGGTTGGCGAGGCCGGTGGGCTCGCAGAACTGGCACTGCCCTGCGCGGGAGGGAAGCGCGGGGCGACGTGGCACCGGGGAGGGCAGGCAGCCGGCGCACGGCGACCCAGCACGGCTCTCGCTCGCAGGGCACACGGGTCAGGAGCGCTCGGCCGACGGGGGCCATGACCCTGAGCCGGGGGTGCCGGGACCGTCGCCCCGCTCTCGCCAGGGCCGCGCGGGGGCTGCGGCTTCGCCCACCTGTCTGGGAGATGATGGCCAGGCGGGAGGTGTAGGTGGGGATGAAGCGGAGGAAGAAGGGGTCGATGTGGACCTGCAGCGGGGTGGTGGCCCGCATCATGCGCAGGTCGTACACCTTCAGGAAGCGGTCGCAGGCGAGGCCGTTCATGCGGCTGGAGAAGCCGCAGGTCACCAGCAGGTTCCCGTGGACGTCGAAATCGGACAAGCTGCCCGAGTACGCTTCGAACTCGTGCTCCACCACAAACGTGCGCAGGTCGCGCAGGGAGACCTGGGGGGGCACGAGGGGGTGCTGGGGACCACGCAGGCGGCTGCCGCTGCTCGGGAGCCCCGCGAGCTCTGGGAAAAGCCGGACACCGGCTCCAGGGTATCCCAGAGAGAAGCCGAACATCAGCCCGGCTGCCAGGTGGGATGGGGCCGGCGGTACCTTCCCCGAGGTGTGCCCGCAGAAGAAGAAGCGGTTCGACTGCCTCATGATGGTGATGCCGGGAACCTCCACGGTGTACTGGGAAGGAGGCAGAAGAGCCGGGTGAGCAGGGCTGCACCCCAAACACAGCCCCTCCCCGCAGCGGGGAGCAGCCCCCAGCCCACCCGCACCTTCTGCGTCTCCTGGACGGTGTTGAGGTCGATCTCGATGACGTGGTTCTGCAGCCCGCCAACGAGCAGCGTGCTGCTGTCCGTCAGCAGGAGACTGTGCATGTCTTCGGCCTCGTCCATGCTGCGGGACAGGGGACAGGACAGCCCTCGCGCGCCCGCCCGGCTCAGGGAGGCAGCAGGGATGGGGGGCGGCCGGGACCACCTCCCCCAGCACGGGGGCAGCTCGTGGGGCTGGCACAGCCCGCCTGCTGCAGGGGAAGGCACTCACACGTAGTCAAAAATGATGAGTCCCCCTCGGGACATGTACTTCAGGTTGGTTTTGGTGAGGAAGAGGACGCCGTTCTCCAGGCTCTGGATCTGGCGGATGTCATCACTGCTGTTCACTTGGAAGGAGGAGTATCGCTCCAGCGTCGGGCCGAAGAACGACGTGGCATGGCCCTAGAACCAGCCCGGGACAGGCTCGTCAAGACCCCCCAGCTTCGCTTGGACGCGACGCAAGCAAACGGCTCTCTGCCCTGCGCCAGCCCCGGGGGGAGGCAGGCTACCGGCTGCCCCACGGCCTCAGCCGGCCTGTGGGGGGGCCTCCTGCCCTCCTCTGTGCCCCAAACGGTGCACGACCGCCCAGGCTTTCCTTTCGGGCAGGTACGTGCAGACAGGAGTAAAGACCCAAAAGCTCCAGCAGCCCCACAGGTCGGGGCAGTAAATTATTCGGGAAACCCCCGGAGGCTCGTTGGTAGCTGAATACGCCCGAGCGCACCCCACGCCCCGGGACACACCAACCCCCTCCGGGCGGCTCCGTGCCGGTCGGTGCAGCGCAGCCCCGGCTCGAGCAGGACTCTCCGGCTCGGCCCCGCGCCGAACCGCTCTCCCCACGCCCCCGGCACGCCGGAGCGGGCACCTACCCCGTGGTTCCCAACCCACAGCATCTCCTCGTGCAGGTCGAAGTGGGAGACGGAGACGGGCACCCCCACCTCGGAGACGGCGGTGTGCAGCTCGCTGTACATCCCCTCCATCAGGTGCACGGGGTCCGGCACCGCCATCCCCTCCATCGGCACCCCCTCGGCGTCCAGCTCCACGCTGGGCAGCAGGCTGGGGGGCAGGTGGGCGTCCAGGACGGGGTCCAGCGCGGGGTGCAGGGGGGGCGCATACTCGGCCAGGGAGGGGTCGAGACCTTCAAAATTCATGGCGAGAGCCAGCGTCTCCCTTGGAGGCAGAGAAGGAACTGAGCCGGTGGGGCAGAACCGCCGCGGCCCCGGTTCCTAGAAGAGCCCCGGTGAGGCGGCTGGAATCCCCAGGGAGGGCCGGGACACCGGCAGCACCGAGCCCACGCAGCCGGTAAAGTCCCTTCCCCGGACACACTCAGAGCCCCGTCACGGCCGGGAGCCGCCGGGGGAAGGGGCCCGCGGCCGCCTCGCTCCCGGTACCGGCCCCGGTGCATCGGGGATCCCGGACCCCCGCCCGGGCCCGGCCGCTCCCGGCGCTCAGGGCACCGGCCGGGCTCCCGCTGACCCCCCCGATGCCCCCCCGGCCCCGGGAGGCGCCTCCAGCCCCGCCCCCGCCCCTGTTATCTCCGCACCGGCACCGGACGCACCGGTGGTATCAGCGGCCGCAGGCGGCGGCCCTTGGCGGCGGAGCCGGGCGGGACGGGGCAGGCGGGGCACGGGAGGCCCAGGCCCAGGTCCCCGCTCCNGTCACTATGGCAACCGCGCCCCCCGCGCTCCCGCCCGGTAAACCGGGCAGTCCCCGGGGACGACTGGCCAATGGCAGCGCGGAGCTGCTGGCAGCGACCAATCAGCGCCTGAGTGAGGCGGGACTAAGTGGCGCGGCGGGCGGCGGGGGGGACGGGGCGCCGCAGGGGCCAAAAAGGCTGAAATCGACGGGTTCGGGGCGGGGGGGTTCCCCTGGGGCTGTGCTGGGGCCCGGAGAGACCCGGGGTCGGGGAGAAGCCCCCCCGGGACCCCCCCAGGCCCCTCCGCACCGCACAGAGCCCGGGCGCTACCGGCAGCCGCGGCCCCGCGCCGCCCCGCGGCCTCCCCCCGGCCCCACGGGTGTCCCCCCGCGTCCCCCGGGGTCCCCACGGGCTCCCAAGGTGCCCCCGGTGCCTCCGGGGTGTCACCGCGCCCACCCGTGTCACAGAGTGTCACCTGCCCCCCACGGGGGTCCCGGATTGTCCCTCGGGTCCCCCCGCACCCCCCGGGTCCCGCAGGGTCCCGCTGTGCCCAGCGTGTCCCCAGCTGTCCCGCAGGGTCCCGCGCTGTCCCCCGCCATCCCGCCGTGTCCCACGGGTGTCCCGGGGGTGTCCCGGGGCTGCTGAGCCCCACCGGCCCCGTCCTCCCCCTCCCAGACCCACCGGGACCCCGACGCCGCGGGGCCGCCCCCCGGAGGGGGCTCGGGCCGGGGCCGGTGCCCGGGGCGCGGCCGGTGGGGGCCCG
>VZTO01009732.1:0-25750 GCA_013400615.1 Syrrhaptes paradoxus
ACTGTCTCCTGTGGGAGGGACCTGTGAGGAAGATGGAGCAGCAGTAACAATGTATGATGAACAGACACCACAACCTCCCTTCCCTGTTCCCCTGCTCTGGTGAGGGAGAGGAGGTAGAGAAACTGAGGGGTGAAGTTGAGCCCAGGAAGAGGGGAGGTGTGGGAGGAAGGTATTTTGAAATTTAGTTTTTATTTTCTCATTATCCTACTCTGATTTGTTTGGTAAAAAAATTAAATTGATTTACCCAAGTTGTGACAGTAATTGGTGAGTGATCTCTCCCTATCCTTATCTCGACCCACAAGCCTTTTGCTGTATTTTATCTCCCCTGTCCAGCTGAGGAGAGGAGTGACAGAGCAGCTGGGTGGGCACCTGGCATCCAGCCGGGGCCAACACACCATGGCTTCTGGTTCTGGCTGACCTTTCCTTACAAAGAAGCCTGCTCTCTTTGCTCCTTGATAGAGATCACAGTTTATGAATATATGTCTTGTTACTGACTTTCAGCTGTCAGCGTGTAGCTCCACAGCATTCCAACCCCCAGCCGTATTTAATTTAGGTAAGAGTTTAGAAGAGAGTTTGTTTTCTTGGTCTGAATGTATTGTTGAATCTGTTGACTATTACTTTGTTTTCTGCTCTGTAACTGGAAGTCTTCCAAGAGCAAAGGATCACAGACACAAATACTGGAATAACTTAATAGTATAGATCATGTCCTTACTGAGGTTATAGGGCATTTGATCAGCAAACAAAGTCTCTGCACCAGATCCTATTTCATTAATCACTAAATCTAGGTTGAGCTGACATTATTATTTCTCCATAGGCATGTCTTTCATTTAAACAATCTCTTTCTCCACATGAAGAGAAATGTTAGGGTGAGAGAAATGGATAAAGAAAATGAAAAGTGTCAATACAAAAGCCAGTAATTCCAATAAGGTTGTCACAATTATGCATGGCTTATGCCTTCCAGATTTTTTCCTGCCTAATCAATAACGCACATAATTAAACTTTACAAGAATCAAAACTTAACATAATTTCAATATCCTGAAAGAAAAGAGCAAAATTACTTTGAACATTTGAATTAATTTGATTTAGCATTTCCAGTATCACAACCTGAATGGATCTGAGTAGCAAAAGGCAGTTAAACAGTGAAGAATTGCAAGTGTAACCTAAAGAAACTTTCTAGAAACTTTTTGAGTTTTTTGAATAAGTTTTTATTCTGTGGTATCAAAGCAGTGAAAACCATCAAGTCAGTCTAAAAGAAATTTACCTTCAGTGAAGATAATCTTCAATTAAAAAAATTAGACATTAATGAAAAATCAACATAGGTTTGAAAAGAAAACAATGATTGATTTAATCATGAATACTGTAGGTGTTCCACTTATTCATTTGCATAAATGGAAAAAAAAAGAAAATAAAAGAAAAAAAGATAGTAAAACTCCTCCTCTGGTCCTTTTTTGTTGTAAAATTTGTGTCTAAATGAACTATATAAAAATATTGCCTTGTATCTTCCAAACACAGGTTAGATACAAAAGACATCATTAGAAATGGTTTAATAACAAACCAAGTTTAACAGGCCAAGATATCTATGCTCTGAAAGAAGAGAAAAAGAATGGATAATATTACTTCATGCATAACTTTTTGGGGTTTTTTAAATGAAGGCAGAAATTAAAATTCTTAGCATTTTATGTTCAGCTATTGCTGTGTCTTATACCCATCAACACCAAAACAGGGAGAAAGTATCTAATTTGTTTACATTCTTGATTCCGCAGCCCATCAGAAAATGAAGCAACATTTCACCTGTTTAGCTCTGCCCTTGTTTCTAGAATAGACCTCTGTCTTAGTTGTAGAAATTACTGCTGCACGGGAGTGTGGTATCAGAGGAGCTTGAAAAAGCTTTCTGCTGAAAACATTGAGCAGTTCCTTGTACAACTCAATATTTGCAAATGTGATTATGAGGGTGGTGATGTGATTTGTGGGAAGTACACACTAGTGTTTAAGGGAGTCACATAACTTTAAAATAGATAGAGAAATAACCAAGTCACCTATTAGAAAAGCAGATTTTAAAACAGGTCTTATAAAAACACAAATATTATTCACCTAACATGAAAATAAAAAACCCAAAACAACCAACCCAAAACATTAATGTTAACTTCCATTCTCTTGACATGCTTTCTATCAGTTGGTGTCACCTCTGGTAACCAACTGCTCCTGACTGCAAAATGACCACAGTCTTTGATTCTCCAGAAATAATTTGTGCCACTCTTAGACATCAGACCAAACTTTTTTCCATTTACTGCCAAGCTAAGTGCCCAAAATGCAGATTCAAATAATGATCACTCCTGAAAATGCTGATAGTATGTTTCCCTTTTACTGCCATGTAAATAATCCTGTGTGGGTGAAGTTGGTGGGTATGTTTTGTTTGATGGGTTTTTTTAACAGATTAAATTATGTTACAGCCAAAGGAATTATATGTTCTCATCTCATTAAAAAAAAACTATGAAAACTCACATCTCATACAAATGAAGTTTTGTGCAGGTCAGTCTATAAATGGGTGACCTATTCATTCTTGAGCTGTTTCAATTCATCATGTGGTATATTACTCTAAGTCACCCTCTGTGTCATTTTCTGTTAGTATATTGGACTGTGAAGTATGGCATTTTAGGCCTCTGATGCACAGTTCTTGTCAGAATTAACTTTAGTGGCTGAAGAGGTCACTGTTTGCACAGCTGGAAGTGGCAGCCTGCTCAGACACCACAACAAAAACTGACAGAAACCATGCATCATGGTCCTCACATGCCGACCCTGTTTGATTTTTTTCTGAAGTGGCTTGGAGGTATTCTCACAATTCAGTGTAGCAAAGACACTACCTCCTAGACAAGTCTGTTAAAGAAAAGTCAAACTCTTGGCTTGTACCAGTGGTGAAAGCTACCTCAGCTGAACCACTTTGTCTTGAAACTCTCTGATAGAATCAATCTGCTTCCAGATACAACAGGGTTACATCTTAGGAAGCCTTAACAGGTTGTCCTGTGATGACAGTTGCAGCTCTCAGATGAAATGCAGTAGCTTCTCTTGCACTTTGTTGAAGTGTAGCCCAAAAAGGAACTGAAAATATCCTTGAATAAATGGTAGTTAATAGTGATCCAGGTGCAGCTAGAAAATCAATAAGTCAGAATCACTGGATGCTTGAAAATACTGTTCTTAACCAATTCCATACATGGAAGCTTCTCCAAATTTTTATATCTGGTCCTGGCAGTCTGTGCAGGTATTTTTGATCAATGAGATCTTCAAGGCTTTATATCATCAAAACTCTCACTGGTTGAGAGAAATTGAATTTCAAAAAAGTTGACCATGGTGCAAGTTACTAATTTAGTTTTTTGTCTTGGTTCAGTACATTTCAGATGGATAAATCCTTGGATGTGTCCATATGGGACTGAAGGCAATGATGTAACTTGCGAACATGGAATACAAAAAGCCAAGGATTTTCCTTCCAACAGTTTTTTTGTGGTTTGCGGTTTTTTTCTTTCTCTCTTATACTTTCTCTCTCTGAGAAGCAGGAAACAATTTAATAGTGAAACATGGTTCCAAGCCAGCTGTCATAAAAATGACAAGATTTTAGGGTTTGCTCCTCTAGAATGCTGTTCTGTGTCTTTTAGTGTTATAGCATTTTGACAGTTAACATGTAATTTCATTCCCTAGGATAAAAGCTATAGAAATAGCAGTACTTAAAGGGGGCCTACAGGAAACACAGGGGTGCACTCTGTATCAGGGAGTGTAGTGACAGGATGAGGGGCAACAGTTTTAAACTTAAAGAGGGTAGATTTAGACTACATATTAAGAAGAAATTTCTTCCTGTGATGATGGTGAGACATTGGAACAGGTTGCCCAGAGAAGCTGTGGATGCCCAATCCCTGGAGGTGTTCAAGGCCAGGCTGGATGAGGCTTTGAGCAACCTGGGCTAGTGGGAGGTGTCTCTGCTCATGGCAAGGGAGTTGGAACAGGTGATCTTTAAGATCTTTTCCAACCCAAATATTTCTGTGATTCTATGATTTTATGAAATTTTTTAATAATGACTCAAACAGGAAAAAAAAGAAGTAAGACATACACATACCATTCCAGAAATCAAGATATAATCTCTGGGAATTAATCCTGCAAGGTACTGAGAATTTTCTTTTGTGTTCAGAGACCTTTCAAGTTCCATCTGAGAGGTGAGATCCTTTGCAAGGTGTCAAGGGCCTTGAGAAACACAGTGGATTAAGCTTCCAATGCTTTCCTTACAGTCTTTCTAGGTTGTTGACATGCTGTCAAATTTCACAAAGGATTTTTCTCTGATTATAAAAAGTCACATAACACATAGTGTTTACCAGTATTTCGATAGACAGAGAAAATAAAGTTGAATAATATGCTACTTATAATTTGTGTTATCTTTATGTTTAATTAAAGACTTTAAAGAAGTATATGTGATGCTGGTTTTCTTCTTGGAAAGAATTCTCCCAATTTAAATATTTGTCAGTTGTTTTAACACAAGAAACATTATTGTTTATACACGAAAAATAGGAGAAATACATTTGAACGTCATTTCTGGGTACTTTATTTTCTGTTATCCTGCTATCCTGAAACTTACAGTAAAATTTTAATGGTGGATGAGGAGTAGACAGTGTCCAGAGAGAGCTTTTGGTAACCCTGTTTCAGATTTTTTGAATTATATTGGACAAAAGGACTAAGCTTCTGTTTTGTAGACTCTTACATTTTTGTTAACCTAACCATAACACCTCAGAGGTGAAAGTTTACAACATCTCTTATTTTAAGCCCCTCAGCACTCTTGAACTAACCCCTCATTCTTAGTGAAAGTAGATTGACATGTTCCACTGTATGCCCTTTGGGTGCTTCTCTGTGGAGAAAGAGCAGCTACAGTCACCAGGCTTATGGTAGTAATATGTCTCCGTGTTTCACCCCTTGGCTGTAATATCACTGTTTATTGCCCTAATAGCTTGCCAACTCAGCAGAATTTAGGAAGTGTAAACAAGTCACTGTCTTTATTGTGATTCTTTCCAATAACTCGCTAATAAGCCACCTGAAGTGGCTTTCTAGAAGTCTAATTTTCATGTCATGACTTCTACCTGCCTCTTAACTCTTTCACTGATATAATTTTCCAGGTCTGACTCTGTGCAAATTGGCTATTTCAGAGATACTCCTTCCCACAACCGATAATAAAGACTCATGGCTTCAAGGATTTTCAATGTATGGAATGAAAGGAAGAGATGGAGCTAGAAATGTGGCACAAAATACCAGTCTCCATCTGTTACTTGTTTTAATATCCTGAAAAGTGTTAATTCATCTGTTATCTCTTGCATATCGTTCTGTTCTGAAAAATTTCCTGTGTATTGGTCTTTCTGTCTCTATTTCCTTTTTTTGGCTTTTACTTGTTTTGTGAATATAAATACTGAAGTGCAAACATTCACATAAAGCTGTTAATATTTACCTAGTATTTCAAGCAGCATTGCTTTCATGGCAGCACTATTGCCATAACTTCTCCCTGAGAGTTTTTTTCCTGTGTAATATTTAATTAATCACAAATGGATGAATAAATAAATGTATCTATCACAAAACCACCTTCAGAATTTGTCAAAAGTATTTTTTAGATAATCATCGTTCTTTTACNATATCTCTCTTGAAATGGAACACAGTGTACTTCTTTCTTCATGTTACATGGTGTTATACGGTTTATTGATATTGCTTTTTCTATACTCAGTACAGGCGTTCCTAAATACAGTGGGTATGTTTTGAGTCACTAGTATATTCCAGCAAATGTATCAATCTGTCATCTTGCATCTTATCAAAATCAATAAACACAGATAACTCTCTAATTACTTAATTAACAGAGATATTATGAGAGCAATTTGATATACAGTTGGGAGGGCATATGAGGCTCAGGCTTTTACGGTCTACTTTCCTTGTAAATTATACTTTAGATCATCAGTGTGGAAAATATCATTTCATACTTGATTTGCCACTTTGGGGAAAAGAATATTAAGATTCACATTTTCTTCACAACCTTCATCTTCCAAGGCTCATCTGACATGTTACCATAAGTATGGTATGTACTACATACTGTGATATTGCTTCACAGGTATGCTAAAAGACCTCAGTTCCTTATCTATCTATCCATCTATCTATCTGGCCTGTCATTATGTCTTTTCTTTTGAGAACTAGCATGACAATAATATCTGTTTCCTTATTCCTTTAATGCCTTAGTATTTTTTAACCTCATTTGTTGAGTATTGGTTATAAGATCAGCTCAGCATGAAGTAGAAATCTGAGCAGTATGCATGGTAAGGATAAGTTTTACTTTGATGTGAAGAACTTCTTGTGGGGTGAAGGTTTCAGAAAGGCACCAACATAAATTAATCATGAGATGAAATCTTTTAAAAAAGACAACTCTCTTGTGAGAGAAAATCTAATGAGAATTATTCCTTTCTCTGAGGTGTGGAATTGACACTCCCTTGTGTAAAATTAATTCAACTGACAAGACTTCACCGTAGACCTAAATGTTCTACAGCTGCAGAACTGCATACAGCAGATGTGAAGCACTACCATCTCTACTGGGGGGATTCTGACAGCTGTCACAAACCCTACTCATTGCCAAGTGACACTGTCAATCCCATTACTTACCTCTTTATATGCCAGAGGAAGGTTACAAGCTTCAAGCAAAGGAAAAGTTAAAGTTTGAAGACCTATCACAGGATGCTTGTAATACTGGTTTTATCAAGTTCATACCCAAAACTCATTTTTAGAAGTAAATTAAATACAGATTAAACCAGCACATTAATCAAAACAATCATGATTCATTTATGTATGCTGCAAAGGATGTTTCAAAATCGTGGTAAACAATCTGTTTGTTGCCTTGTCAATCATAAATGATCACAGATTGGTAATAAAGAACCATTTGGTCTGCTCTAGGATTGGGTAATGTAACTAACTGAGAAACGTCTGAAACAAGGTAAATTTAAGCATTGTTAGGAGAACAGAGGTTTGAACTGTGCCAAAGTTAATTTACTAAGTTAAAGGAACAACAAATGTCAACAGTGCAGAGCCTTGGTTTTAGGCAATAAGAAAGGAAAACAGACAGACAGGCCATTCTAGAGATTTGAGTTCTAGAAGTCTATTTAAACTAGATTATGCCTGTAGGAAACTCCTGCTTTGAATTTTAAAATGTCACAATGGACACAAAATGGAAAACATCATCACATATTATTCACTCTGCTGTATCTTGACATTACAAACCACTATCAAGTTCTTTGCATGCTGAGATCCACTTCCAAGTAGAAATATTAAAAATGCTCTGTTATAGCCAAATATTGGTCAAAAAAGGCATTTTGACAAGATCTGAATATATATATTTCATTTGTTAACAAAGAAAGTAAAGGTTAATGAAACTATGTGAGCAATGTAGAATGCAGAATAATAAGGAGGTCACATGACCTTTTCCTTTTCTGCTTGAGGCCAAATGTAACATTTAGAATTTCACAATATTTTCAGGCTTTGTGAATGTTATGTCATTAGCTATTCGCTGCCCGGAGAAAGAAGAACTGATAGGCTTCGGGAGTGTTTACAGCAATAATATTAAATAATGCTTGACTTGGGAAGTTATTTTATATTCAGTTAGTTCTGAAATTAGATATTTTCTGATAAGTATGTTATATTCAGTAAAAAAAAAGGTAGTGTGATACTTACAGAGAACAGGAAAGCAAGGTATAATATTTTTATAATATTTTATATTAAAGTCTAGTAAAGGTTTACCAGTACCAATTGTAGTACAATACAGTTTTTTTTAATGATACATAACTTAAAAAAACAGAAGAAGAAGAAAAAAACCTGTCATCTGTAATGAGAGTAAATGAAATTACCTGAAGTTCTTGAAATTCTGTCTCATCACACAACCATAAGTACTGTATTTGGAAGAAGAAATGGAAAGTGTGAGGTTAAATAAAAACTGGTTTGTTCCCTTTCTTGTCATGCACCGGTCAGTGGATAGTGGATGGATAAATGAGGTAAAATGCACCATTAAACCTGAAAGGATAACTGAGGTTTGAGAATGTTAAAAGAAGTCATGCTTGCAAAAATTTTCTTCAAAATATGATGCATTATTTTCTTTCAAGTACTTACCAAGAATTAAATACTGGCCCTGGGGAAGACATCCAGTTAGAAGAAACAACTATTGTACAGATTACTGTAGGAGAATATATATAATTTAGTGCAAAACTGTTTATTTTCGGACATCAGTTTTTCTCTCATAAGATAAAGTAATATTATGTAGTAGATGTACTGAAAATTAATTTTACATTCCTTATAAAACTTGTATATCTAATCTTCCTTATTTATAGGTAAGCATATGATCAAGTAATCACAGAATTGCAGAATCACAGAATCAGAGAATAGTTGAGGTCAACCTCTAGAGGAAGGGACCTCCAGAGATCTTCTGATCCCATCCCCCTGCTCAAGCAGGACCACCTATAGCCAGTTGCCCAAGACTGTCCAGATGGCTTTTGAGAGTATCCAAGGAGGGAGACTCCACCAACTCTCTGGGCAGCCTGTGCCAGTGCTGAGTTAACCTCACAGTAAAAAAAAGTGTTTTCTGATGTTTAGACAGTATCTCCTATGTTTCAGTTTGTGCCCATTACCTCTTTCCTTGTCAATGGGCANAATATCAACCAACTTTCTTGTGTCCCTCTCCCCTCCAGGGCACTATATCATGGGGCTCTTTCAAGCAGATCCCTGAAGAGGCCAAAATCTCCTCTCCTGAAGCCCAGGGTTATGATCTTGCCTTTTGCCCTCCTTCCTCTTCTCAAGATCCTGAACTCTGCCATATGATGGTCACTGCAGCCAAAGATGCCTTCAAACTTCATTTCTCCAAGGAGCCCTTCCTTATTAGTGAGTGTGAGGTTCAGCAGAGCGCTTCCCCTTATTGGCTCCTCAATCAGTAATAGTGAATTTTGTATTATACTCTTTCAATTTTCTTGTACAAAATAGTTTTAAAATCCTTTATGCTCAAAAAAAAAAAAAAAACAATATCTTGTTTGCCATGCTGTAACATACATTGGCATAAGATTTTCCATGACCAAACTTTTCATTTTATAACTCTGATAGGTTAGGGAAGAATGCTTTCCGTGTCAAGAGATTATCACACTTGGTCAGAGGCTAATAAATATTATGCTTAATTTTAAAAATACATGAAACATTTCCGTTCTGCTTTTTTTTGTTTTCTCCCCCTGCTTCTGGGAAAAAAGAAAGGGAACTGGTTTAGGTTTTTTTTACCAGAAAACAAATTGGGACAGGCTACCTTTTCTTTCATGATGGAAATCTAGATGCAAAGCTAGTGCTAGAGTTTTTATCTTTTAATAAGTTTGGACATTTTTGTTACATTGCATAATGATAGATCTGATAAGGTTTAAGGCTTTACATCATAAATTATTGTACTCTCTCATGCTTTTAATGTCAGAGGGAGTAATTATGGAAAGACAAGTAAAACCATGTAGGTAAAGGTGTCAGTATCAGTTTCTTAAACTCGTGGAAAATATTAGAAAATCTTTTTGAAAGATCTGACTCTTATTTCTCAGCACCATAAAATGTGAAGAACCATCAATACCCAGTGTGTTTCTAATATTTCATTCTAAGAATGAAATACATTGCATGAACGTAATTGTCAGGATGAAATTTAAGAACTTCTCAAAGGATATTTCAGTACATAATTTAGAAGAAGGGTTTCCTTCTTTCTCTGCTTACTTATTTATTTGTTTCAGAAAGCAAATTCAGTTGTTTTCTGACTCTTAGCAAGAACTTTTTCTTTCTTCTAGATATGCACAAACCTATTGATAACTAGTGGTTTATTAAATCTTTAATAAATAACATTATAGCTTATCTCATAAGCTCAAATCAATACAGTGCTGCTAAGATAACGTCATCCCTGACCTTTATGTTTCATATCATTTTTATTAAACTTAGATAAGTCAGTAGCTCTTCATTCAGAGTTTGAAAATCAGCTTATAAAATGAACATTTGAAACTTTTGCTTACAGTAAAAATTGCAGTCAATGCTCCCACAGAAATCCATAGTGTCAGCCTGCCACTTCATCTCTTTAGAAGATATCTAAACTGGGCACATGTAACTATAAATAAACGATATTTATTAAAGTATGTGTATATACAGTTTTATTCTATTCATATGTTATTCCATTGACAGTAGCTGTCTACCGTGCATGATTTGACTTTTATGTTAAGTGCTTGCACAATATAAGAATATGCACCTAACAACCAAAGTCCAATGATTTTTATAAATCATTGTAACTGTATATATTAAAACGAAATATGGTTAGGAGCTTTCCACTCAGATAAAGACTTGCTGCTACAGAAAGGTTGATAATTGTATTAAGTAATGCAATTATTTAGGGTATGATAAAATTAACCATATTCTTGCTGGAAAATAAAATCCTTTTGTTTGTTTGCTTGTTTAATATGGAATCAATTATTGTCTTAGTTCTTTTGGTAAAATCACAATGATTTCCAGGAAGCATTATGATCGTTTAAGTCAGTGTATTTATTACCGCATAATCACGAGCGGAATTCATTGCTGTTTAGCACTGTATAGAACAAGATTCCATGTAAATGGTTTTACACAATTGATGCCCACATAAACCACGGAAATACCGTTTCTAGAGAAGAAACAGGAGCCAAAAGACCCAGTTTGCTTCCAAAAGGGTTCAGGTTTTCCCTTCAAAAGAAAGGTGGTTTAGGCTCTTTAAATTTAATACTATTTAAATATCAAAAAGCTGTTAGACTTCAGTTCATATGGAAATACCTGTATGCCAAAACCTCATGCTGTGATATTTGGGCAGAGGTCCCAGTGTTGTAGTTGCTACAAAGGAAATCTTTGCATGATACACTATGAGAAAAATCTCATGAAAACAGATGTGTTAATATATGTAGTCAGAGGTAGCTCTTTGCCTCAAAATATCATTATAAAAATAACACATAAATATTATTTTCAGTCTGTTAAATGAATCTTAAGAGAATGCTCTACAAACTGTAATATTAGGATTGTATAAATATAAAAATGAGAGAGAAATGGATAGTTCAGCTCCAGCACTGCATATGGACCATAAAGAATGCTACATGAGTTTTGTTTTATTCTTTTAGAATTACTTCTTGTGTGGGTCATCTACCCCATTTCCATACAAAAGTTTACTGGAACTCTATGCTTGCTAAAATGAAGGAAGAAAATTGAGATTTTATAGACTTTTCAGCTGTCTATGCAAAGACAGCAATCTGGACTGTATACCTTTCTACCTTACTGCTTGTGCTACCTGTGTTCTCACACAGATCAAAGTTAAAACTCCTCTTGGATTTCCAGATCAGTCTCTGAATGATTTTCAGGCATAATTTAATACAAAGGCTACTAAAAATATTAATAATATATGTCTACTACTTTAACTCTTCAGGTCACATTTGAGACAAATACTACTTTTCTTTTTCTTAGCTGGATCTATGAACAGTTACTAGTGAGCATATTTTAAAACTGGTTGGATTTTTGTATGTTCAGCAGTAGAATTTCTGCAGAGATTTAATGAAGATTTCAATCCTTATACCCTAAATCTTTATTTTGCATATTTTTAGGAGCTTTGAAGTCTAGAATATTTCACTGTTCAGTAGGGGTCTGAAGGCAGTTGGCATCTTTGCAGTGATTTTAATGAGCTTTGGGTCAACTTTCCCATGTTCTGAGAAACCAGAGTATTCCTGGGTGACAAAACAAATTCATGTTTTGAGTAAAAGTAGACATTCAAAGAAGTTAAGGCCAAAAAAGACTATCATATCACTATTTCATTTTCTATTCCTTCAAAGACAAGCTATACTACAAATGACTGCAGCAAACCATGTGGGAAATATTTAAATGAACAGAGGAAAAAGAAGATTAGAAAATGAATTGTGGAACTAAAGAAGATAACAGAGAGATAAATGAAAATGTTACGAGGTGGTAAAAGTGGAACTCAAGTGGTCTGCTTGCAGAATAGACCTTACAACGCATTCTAAGCAATATTTTTGTTAGCTACTGTGTCAGTATTTAGTGAACATTCCAAGTTCTACTGTCATCTCCCACTCCCCAATATGGGACTAGAAGTTATCATAAACATCCCAGAAAGTAACATGGCAGTAGTCCAGATTTGTCTGGATGGGAAAATTCAGACGTTTTACCTCTTCCAGCATCTCAAATGTTAACATGTAAAGTCAACACAAAGAGCTGACTTGACATTTTAGGGCACCCCCCACACACACACCTGAATATTGGCCAATTCCTTACAACGTAAGATGTATTATTGAGGATCATGAGAAAAGGCAAAGATGCAAATAGCAGAACCAAGCCCTGATTTTCAGGACACCAGCCTTGTACCTCTTCAGGGATCTGGTTGGAAGATGCCCATGTGGTGTAGTCCTGGAGATGAGTCCAAGAGAGCTGGCTGATTTTAAAAGATCATCTCCCCATGACTCGAAAAAGGACAATGTGGTGGATTGATCATAGCTTGATGTCAGGTGCTCACCAAAGATGCTCTTATCACTCCCCCTCCTCAGTTGAACAGGGGAGAGAAAATATAGTGAAAGACTTGTGGGTTGAAATAAGGACAGGGAGAGATCACTCACCAATTACTGTCACAGGCAGAACAGACTCAACTTGGGTAAATTAGTTTAATTTATTACCAGTCAAATCAGAGTGGGATAATGAGAGATCTAGAACTGTTCAGCCTGAAGAGAAGGCTCAGGAAGATCTTGGAAAAGTGTATAATGACTTGATGCAGGGGAATAAAGAAGATGGACTCTCTTCAATGGTATTGAGTGAGACGATGAGAGGCACTGGGCACAAATTGAAATAGTGGTAATTCCACTTAAACATGGGAGAAAATACTTTTTCTGTAAGAGTGGTCAGCCACTGCAAGAGGTTGTGTGCAACTCAGAGAGGTTGTGGAGTCTCCATCCTTGGAAATATTCAAAACCCAACTGGTCAAGGTTCTGGGCAACCTGCTGTAGTTGACCCTGATTTGTGCAGGGATTTTGGACTGGGTGATCTCCAGAAGTACTTTCAAACCTCTGCAATTTAGCAATTCTGTGAAGACAGCATGGCAGAGCTGCCATCAGTGTGCTGTATATCACCTCCAAGACATTGTGTGCCTTCACAAAAGTTCCACTATACAGCCACACAGCCAGTAGACAGTATTTTTTCCTTATTTGTTTCTTTGCTTTTTTCCTTTTTTACTATGCTATGCTTTAATGCCATAAATGTTCCAAAGTCCCTGCAGAGTACAGTCACCACCAGATCCAGTGCCACTGCAATAATTACAAGAAGAAAGTAACTTAAGTGGACCAATGTCACAGTAAACATTCCTTTCTTGACATTTTAGCTTTCTCCTGAATTTCTAGATCTAGCATTTTTAATTAAGTTTGAGGATTGTTAATGTCTCAGATCTGCCTAGTTAACAACTTGTATCTTAATTTTCATAACAATCAGCAACACTATGGCGGACTGGCTAGCATCATGCATCTACAAGATTTTGTTTCTTCATAGCTAATATGTAGTCATGATTTGGGTGAAATTAACTGCTTTCTTTTTTTTTAAATTTATGTCAGTCAACAGAGAATGGAAAAAAGAGTAAATACAGTTGATCATTGTTTAGAAACAAGTCTTTTCATGTGCAGCTTGATCCCTTTCCCACCCTCCTCCCCTGTGGCAGCCTGTCCATTCCCTGTATCTTTCCCACCTCGGGCATGAGCTGTGGTACTTGCGGGAACTTGTGAGCAACTGTCAACCTCAGGACAAGCACTTGTAATCTGCAGTGATACTGATGGGATAAAACAGGCTTCCTGTTTTTTGTCCTAATCTTTCCTGTCACTATACATGCAGGGTGGGAAAAATAAAATTTTAATTTGTCTTCTAGTTTATCCTTGTCATGGAGGATAATTGCAGAAATTCTATCAGCTTTTCAAATAGATAAGAGCATTCCAATTTTCAGATCAGTGATCATATTATAACACAGATTTTATGAAAATTTTATATGGCATTGTAAACATGAGTGACTAGGATGTGTTTTTGTATTAAAGAGAACAAAGCATTTATTTTGCATCTAGCTGGACACCTAAATTGCAACTGTAGGTTGGGTTATGCGAAGGAGGTACCAGGAAGTGACACGGTACTACCTATTGGCTGAGCCCTGAGAACTGGCTCTGTGCATGCTCTCAACCTGCAATAAAAGTGGTGTATTGTGACTTTGCCTAGACACTAGGACAAAACAAGCTAACAACTTACGTAATGATTCCTAAAAATTAAGAGCATGCGTTCAGCTATGACAGGCCAGCTGGCACCTATTACAGTTTTTATTTTGGTGGGACGTTCTTGACTCTCAGGCTGGGATTAAAGAAAGGTTGGAATTTGTTTGCAGGATGGTTTGAAATAAACCTTTTTGTTGTGATGTGTGACAAAATAGTTGGTCCATGCTGTGGAGGCAATGATTCAGGATTGTGTGATGTTGTTCTAATACGCTGGAACAGAAACTGTAAATAACAATTACAGCAAAAGCTTAGCTTTTAGTGCTGGGGAGATGACAGACTACAAAAGAGGAGTGAAATTCAATGTTATAATACTGTTGCATATACTAACACAAATGAATTACATTGCTATTTAACTCTGCATGGCCTTTTCAGATGTGGTTTGATATTACAGAATTAAATGAAAGGACATCAAGTTTTTCAGAGAATTTAACTAAAGGGCAACTCTATGACAGATGACCTGAAAGCAGAATAGAAAATGGCAGGAAGGTAAAATTTATCAAAAACTGTAATTAGCCTGCTACAGTCCAGATTCCAACAAGAGAGGTGCGAAAAGCTGAACACATGCATGAAAGAAATTCACTTGTCATCAGTCCTTCCCTACTTCTGAGTCAGTCTGAGTGCTGGTATCTGTTAGGGGGGTTGAATCCAGCAGCCTGAGAGAGGTGAGGCTGCTGCAGCTCTGTGCCTCCAAGTCCAACCCGTAGCAAGGCTTATATCCTCTCTTTATAGATCACTTTATACTGACACATAGATTCGGCAAGGAAATGTCAGTGATTATGAGATACTTTAGTTTGTACCATCTTATATCTAATAACATTTGACCTTAGCTTTTTTCTAATAGTATCTTGAACAACACTGTGGTTTCAATATGTTCTAGATCAGAGTTTTATTACAGTCTGAGGCAGCAGTGTCACCTACTAAATAAGTAACAAATCTTCCTGCACTATTTACATTTTTGCTGTCATCAGAGCTCTGATCCATAGACCTTTTGTTGAATAGTCTCTTTAACAGCTACTTGAAAGATTTGGTTGCAGCTAGTTGGCACAGACTTGCTATATAAATTAATCAGATACAGTTCAAACACCTGACGTGCGGTTCTCTTGATCAATTGCTGGACATGTCTATTTCATGTAAAAAAATTAAACGAATGTGAGGGACATAGCACTCTGTTCAGCTGCTGAAGGCAAGAGGATTTTTTTTTCTTGCAACATAGAATCACTTTTTTGACAATGCAATTAAAACTTGATATCCATAAACAGGCTTATTTATTTATTTATTTATTTATATTCCATCTGTTTTGCTATTGGCAATGCTACTAGTCTTTCATACATAAGCCATAAAAAAGTGTTTGCAATGGTTGACATGGTGATCTTGTTGCTTGGCTAGACAGCATGTCAGCACATGTGCTGTGTTTACCTCGTAGCAGCAAAATGCTGAGGCAACAGCTGTCCTAGATCTTCCAGAGAGCCCCAGCTCCTCTTTTCCTTGTCTGACTCCTCCATGCACGCAGATCAAACAGTATTCTTTTCTGTAAAAAATTGCTTTCTCAGTCTTACAACAAGCTCTATGATTAGGTTAGATATGGAAAGGGTCTCAGTAAGTCTCAATAGTTCTCTTTTATCCTATCTTTGCTGAACAAGCTTATTTTAAAATCTCTCTGAAAGGGGAGATTTTCACAGTTCTTCACAGTTTTAAACAAGGTTATTCAAAGGTACTAAACTGTCACTTCTGGAAACTGGTGTCTTCAGTTCCACTACATAATACATAGAACGCTCTGGTTTGTATTCTCCCTGTCAGTATGAAACAGACAAGTTGAGAAGGCCTTTATTGGGCAGTTTAGTCAGTGATACAAAAACGTCAGTCAGAAGAGAGTCCTAGAGATTTTTTAGTACAGCATCTCACTTGAAATTATTGCTAGCATCAGGTAAAGTCAGGCTGCACTTTCTCTAGTCAAGGTTTGAAAACTTCCAAGGATGGAGATAACCTGTTCCAAGGACACAGTACCCTATTAATTTTTATTTAACTAGGAAGACTTTCCTAAAACAGAAAGATTAATTACAGAAAAGACAGCAGGACCGACCAGAGCTTCTCTGTGGTGATGACTTTGTATTATCCATGTGTGTCAAACCATTTCATACAAACTATACATCTCCAACATTGTCGGTGTGTTCTGCATTTAATAACAGAGGAAGAGGTATTTGTACATTGCTTTATCAGACCTCAGTGGTTAGATGACATGACTCTATTTACCCCGACAGAAATATGTTGCATTTTTAAAGTTAGCAAGACTGAATGTTTATACCAAGTCCATAATAATAACGGTTATTCAAGTTACTACAGACGTCCCACACTGACGACTGTGTAATAATCAGCTTGGGGATTTAGCTGATATCTATATCTTTCTACCTACCTGTCTCTCTGTCTGCTGAATTTAATTTCTTACTCAAGAAGCATATGGCAACCCAGTAGGAGTTAGGGGTGAAAATCCTGCATTTACCACTTTCTTATTTTTTTAGGTAATGTACTGAACTCTAATGCTGTCTTCAGACTGCTGAATGATCAAGTCTCAGTCTCTGAAAAAAATAGTTCTCTAATGCTGATATATATTTCCAGATTATTTAACTCACAAAATTGCAGAGGAAAGAGTTTACATGATGAAATGTAATATAAATCACTTAATCTCTGTAGTCCGTTCATGTTGTTCACATCTGAAAACATGACATTTATTGAATTTATGAAGCTCTGAAGGCAATTTATACTCTATATCTCATAAGAAAATACTTTAAAAGAAATACATTTGGAAACTTCCTTCACCTTTTTTTCTCCCATGTTAAGGAAAACCACTAACACAGGCACAATAGCTTGTCTGCTTTATACAACCATTTTGTCTGTTTTATGAAAAGGCCTAGATTATGCAGTGATGAATAAAATAGCTAACATGAGAAAAAGAGAGAGACAAAAGAAACCCAAGGACTCTATAACACCAAATTTTAATAACATCAAAGAAAGAGAAATTATCTGAATACATGGATTTATTTTTAAATTTCCACTGAGCAAACTGGTACTTTGGTAGATGTGAAAGACACCAGAAGTATCCTGTTTAAAGGAAGGGATGGGTTACAACAGACTTATTAAAACAAAATATATTTATACAAAAGAGATTACTACACCAAATAGTGGTTTGACTAATTTTCAGTTGCATGTATCACTCCTGAAAGAATTAAAAAAATTTCCATTACCCTTGAGAGACTTATGACCCACCTAATAGCATATAATGATTGTACATTTTAACAATAAATTTGAAGTGATTTAAAAAGAATTTTAGGGCAAGAGTGATATCCAAAATAAAGCTGAACATGCAAAGTCGTTACTTTAAAAGCAGAAAATGCCTGCCCTACATGTTCTTTTGTTTGATTTGACAGCACTAATTTTTTGATAAAATGATTGCACACAGAAGTCATTGACAGGATGTGCAAATTGTACCTGATGCATTTGATCTGTGACTCATTGTTGATTGGAAAATATAACCTGAAATACACTCTGTGACTCAGTAGTCAGAAAATTACATTGAAAAGAAATGGCTCATTTTATACTTTTAGTACAAGGGCCATTTCCCTCTCCCCTGCCAGATCATAGAATCATAAAATCATAGAATATTTAGGGTTGAAAAGGACCTTAACATCTAGTTTCAACCCCCCTGCNTTCGTAGGAGAGATGCTTGAGCCCTCTGATCATCTTTGTGATGTCATCTCCTAAAGATGCACAGATGCTGTTCCCTGGTTTAATAAGAAAAAGCAAAAGCAGGAAGGAGCAAGCTGTCTTCCATTTTAAACTGAAAGAGGGGACATTCAGATTAGATATTAGGNGTTAAAAGGGGTGGGGAAAAAAAAAAAAGCTTTTGCTTTGAAATAAGAATGTCTAATAATACATGCCTCATTCAGAGGAATTTGTCATTTATAGTGGTTGTTTCTGAAAAATATTTTTATATTTATGTCAGACTTAGCAAGAGAAATTCTTCCCTCTAAACTGTAACAGACTAAGAAAAATGGTAAGAACCAAAAAAAGAATTTAAAGAGTGATAAGCACTCCCTCTAGCTTGTGACATGTGTAGTTGTTAATGATATGTTAAAATGCAGTTAAATATTAGTAATTATAAAATGACACTAATAATACACTTATGTTATTAACTTCTTTTCAGAATATCCACAATAAAAATGAGGAAAATCTCCAAAAATTCCTTTTTTTTTTTCTCTTAACTGTTTTATTATTTTAATAGTAACTTGTTACTTTAATAATAATAATAGTAATCATTGGTCATAGTTGTAATCTTGAGACTGAACAAATAAAAAATAAAGGGTTTTTTTCTGGATATGAATGATGAGTCTTCATGTCATTACTTTAAAGAAGAAAAGGATAGATTGACAAACCACTTCAGAATATGCAGAGCAATTAAGACTGCAAAGGGTATTTGTATTGCAGGTCTGATATCAAAGCAAGAATCCAACTAAATTTCTGCCTAAACTAGTGATAGGTAGACAGATAGATGCATAAACAGAAAAAATAAAATGAGTTTGTACTAAAGTTTATTTGTAGCTCAATTATATTTTCCACTATATTTTTTCATTTTTTTCCCTCCATGCATAGTTATGTTTCTTCTTGATTTAATCACACATTCTAAAAGCTCATATATGAACAATTGTGTTATATGTGGTTATATTTTCCCTAATTTCTTGAAAAATTGTGGGCTCTTTTAAGATAGTCACAGTGAATACAGTTCAGAGAAGACACCGAGTCAAAATTATCTTCAGAAAAATGCAGACAATATTTCAAAATGTTTAGTTAATTATGGAAATTGCAGTAAGATCATAGACAATTTGGGCAACACAGATACTGATTTCCTTTGATAAATGTCTTTGAAAATTTCTCACTCATTCATAGATGTAAGCATATCTGTGCCTGTCTTTAAAACTGTGGATGGTGTTTTTCACAGTTACAGGAATTATACATTTAAACGACACATTACAAAATACTGAAAATAAAACCAGTGATGTATAATCAGCAAATAAGAATACAAACTGACTATTCATAAATATTCATTCGTGAGAACATGCGTGGAAAACATTAAGAAGACTTTGTAGTAAAGGACCCCAGGGCCCGGGTGCAAAAGAGGTGACCATGAGCCAGCTGGGTGGTTCAGAATGGTGTCATAAGGAGTACTGCAGCAACCACGTGCCTTGTGATTTGTGTGGTGAAAGTTAACTTCTTCATAGAAGCTTAAATTGTTGTTCAGTCATGTTAGCTATCAGTTACACTAAATGCTGCAAGAGAGGTTTTTAAAAGGCTATAAAAGAAGCAGATTGAAACCAACTATAACACTAGAGATCATACAGATATTTTTCTAATTTTAAATCTATCACACCTAGTTAAAAAAACCCAAAGAACATTTTCATCTTTAAGACATTATGTTGATGAAATGGCATACACACATCTTTATTGGAATCAATATCTGAAATATAAAGAAATAAGGGAAATAGATATTTTTCAATATTAAGATATTTCTTTAACACAGCCTAATGTTCATAGCAAGTATTCTTCAATGGCTGTGTCTATTTTTTCCCCAGACATATAAATAACAAAGGAGACTACAGACCATGCAAAGATTACATATTCAGTGCAAATTAAAACATCAATATTAATATGTCTACTACTTTAGGAAAAAAACACATGTGCATAAGATTTAGTTTTACCCCTTTGCAGTTGTCGTCTGCCCTAGTCTCCATCAAAGTATCGTTTGATCTGCCTTTGGGAGCTGCTGGCAGGCAATGCTTCAGAATGCAAAGCAAAAGGCCTGGAAGTGTTAGGTTTTGACTTGTTTACTTAAAAAATTATTTTCCTCAACTAAACTCAACATTAACTCATTAGAAGGATTCTGATGTTGCTAGGAAAAAAAAATGAAAAAAGAAAAACATAATTCAATGATAACAATTAGACTACTGTGACTACAGGCATATTTTTGCTTTCTTTGATCAACCCATGTACAATTTGGTATGAGAGATGCTAAAAAAAAGAACAATAGGCAGAACAACTTCTTTAATTTTTCTGGAGATGTTCTAGGTTGGCTAGATTGAAAGCATGAATGAGACAGATTTTTTTGTCATTTTTTTATTTTTTCCCAGTAAACTGTTTTGCTAGAACAGTCAAGCAAATCTATTGGCATTCTTTTTTTTCATACAGTGCTGACTTTCCCATAATGGCTTCAAAGTGATATGGAGAGAAAGTGAGTTGTTCAGAAAGAAAGAAAGAAACAAAGAAAACCAAAAGATCTCTTACAACTTCCATGCTTCTTTTTTACCAACCAGCCTGCAACAGATCTTGTTATGTTCCTGTATCAGCTGAGCTCTCACTGGATTTGGTAAGCACAGAAGTAATAAATGCATTTTTCTTCCAATCATAATTAGCATTTATGTTTCTTTCCCACTGAGTAAGACTCTTGACATGATGGCATAGAACTTAGAGATTATTATTTATTCTGAAAATGCCACTGCCAACTCATTTCATATTAATTTCATTTTTATAGTTCTAATATTTTAGTATTTTAGTACTGCTTATTATTACACATGCCCTGATTGATGTATTTTTTTTTTACTAAAAGTTTCAACATCTTTATGAAATCCTTGTGGGATAACTTATTTGATTTACTCTTTAAATTAAAGTGGAAACAACTTTCAGTAAGAAAAAGATGAAGTATGATATTTTTTAGAATTTATGAAATGCATTAGTTAAATTAAATATGGTTAAATTTTTGTATCTTGCTGTTCTTGAAGGGCACCAAATTGCTAACAGGAATTGTGTAACATTTTAACTTCATATACATTACTATATAAATAACAACATATTTTATTATAAAATTATACATTATTTATGAAAGTTTTATTATGTATAAATCTATACTATATATTATAAATTTCCATATCTTATTTATTTATATCTATTTATAAAGTGGGGAACATAATCTTATTCAGAACAAATTAATTTTAGTATAGAGCAAGACATAAGAACAAGAAATTCTGTGAGTGTATTTTTGACTGTGTAAGTTATCATCACTGCCTTATAGAAGAAAATTTAGCTTTAAAAAATATGGGAACTTCTGTATTGTACTGCAGTATATAAAGTATAGCTGGTGTAGACTGAGAAAAATTCTGCTGCCAGATTTCTAGAGTTGTCCTACCTAGGAAAAATCATTTATATCACTTTTATGCTGCTTCCAAATTTGTGTCAAGAACAAAGTGGCTTTAATAGACCAAGAAATCATGGCCAACATTTGCTGAATTTTACAAGCAGTGAGTTATTTTATCAAAAAGCAACCGAAGAAGAATAATAGACATGCAACCATGTCCAGCAAAGGTCTTACTGAAAATTGAGTGGGATAATAACTCATATTTTCTGTTTATTAGTCTATTTCTAAGAAAGAAGAAAAGATGAAGAAATATTTGGCAAGAAATGCAATTTAAACTTCTAGGGAGTGTGTTTGAGTGCTTTTGTTTAAGGAAAAGACTAAATAGAAAAGGTATGGGTAGGAAGCTCAAAAAGCAAAGCAGCATTTCAGTCCTACTTCTACCTCTGTGCTGGTTGCAGTTTTCCTGTTTCCTGTTGCAATACAGCAACACACATGATGTCTGCAGTTCACATCATTCAGCGTACACAGGTTCACAACTGGAGGTTTTCCATAGTTTATTTTCCAGTTCAGCTTTTTATAGAAAAAGCAGCTGTGTCAATGTTTTCTGTTGGGGCTCAAGCATAGATCTGCTGCTTTTTCCTTACAGCCACAGAGCTTGCTCTCACCTTCTAGATAACAAATTTTGTGACCTTGTTCAGAAACTTTCCCTGCAGGTTGATTTATTGCCACGCCTTGAAGAAGCTGAATTGCTAACAGCAAGATGACTGCCATAGCTTTTCATTACCTTCTAATTATGAAAACTGAGGGTTTATAATTAAGTTCAAGCATAGCAAGACAATGACAGTAGGCTTTTTGCAGGGCTTCCCTTGTTATACCTCACATCTCAGTTAAAATAAGACTTAGAAATAATATATCTCTGTGTTTATTATATAGTTGAAAGTTAGAATGTTCTCACACACTTGAATGTGCCAGTCTGTATTCAGTTCTTTGACAATACACCAGGAAAATTTAGAGATATAGTTCAGCATTAAAATTAAGAGATAACAACATTCAGATGCATTCCTCAGAGCAAAATACAGCTGCAGTCTAAACTATGCTTTTCCAAAACAAAAGGCTGCTCAAGAAGCAAGTTATCTACTAACACAAACAAGAAGATAGTGGGATAGAGTTGGATGTATTTTGCTGTTATTATTCCAGTATTCATGTGACTGAATTCCCCAGAAAAATCCAATTCAAAAGCAACATGAGGAAAAATTTAATCTCATAGTTAGAAAAAATAATCTTTTTGCATTTCAGAAAAAAAACCCAACAGTTTCCATATTCTTTCAACTGACTGACCAGGTCTGTTTTCTTGAACAAGTCTCTTGAATCTCCTTGAGTGACCCATGGAAAGGAAAACTTTACAGTTCATAGAAACATAATCCTTCTACCTAGTTCTGCTTGCCTCAGGCATGTTTCTTCTCCTCTCATGCTTGCATAACAGCTAAGTTATTCTGGGAATCAAGAATTTAGTCCCAAGGTAGTGCTCTTATCTGTCTCTTCTTTATACTTTTTTCTTTAATCCAGAATAAATCTAATATTTTAGAGGATTTTGCCAACATTTTGAAAAAAACATTTCCATGCTTATACAAATGAATAAAATAATCTCACAGAAAATAGTGACATGTCTGCAAAAGCTCCTTTTACCTTAGGGCTATGAGGCAAACAGTTGATATTCTTTTGCCACCAGCTAAAATACTGAATGAGACAGTTGCAATTCTATGTAGTTATGAACCATCTGCAAAGCAAGATAATTGTGCAGCAACTTAGCCTCTTCTGCAATGCTGGAGTAAAAAAATGTTATGAGACAGAGACAGTACAGTCTGACATAACAAAGAGCAGAAAAGTTCCAAGGAGACATGCATTGCAGGAAGCCTGAGAGCACAAAGTAGAAATATGGAGCAGCCTGGAGGATTGAGAAGCTAGTGGCAGGGACTGGAAGAGAAGGTCTTGGGTCTTACTGGGACCTAGAAACAACTCTTTAGAGGCTGTAGGATGGCCACAGAGAGGTGGGAATGAAATGAGGAAGTAGTAGCCAAGAGTGGAGGATCAATGGAAAGAGATAAGTGAGGTGAGACATCCAAGCCAGAAGGGATATAAAAAAGAGAAGTCAACGGCAGAGAGACCCCCGTTGCACACATACCGCCAATTGCTTCTCCCAGGAACCAGGAGAAGCCCAATTAAATGCATGAAAAGATTCTCATTGACTTTGGCAGCCTCTGGGTAAAGTGAAAGTCTCTACAATAAAGCACTGTAAATATTACGTCCAAATTCAGGGAATATAGGCACGATTCAAGCCCAGAATGCTAAAGACATACTTCATCTGGATTGGATTTCCCATGCTGATCCCACACAATGAAATTGTCTTCCAAAAATGATCAAAAGACAGGCAAGGAATGGCTGCCTGAAAGCATGCTTCTAACAGACATGAAGGCCAATACATACATGTTCAAAAAATTTGGAGTAGAGAATACCTAACAAGAATATTGCATACAAGGAATTTTATTGTGTTTTTTAAACTCTTTTGGATACTGAAATTAAGTCACTTTCTTGGCAGATGAAATTTTCCATTGTACAAGTGGCCTTGCTAGATCCTCCACGGTATGGATAAGCAAATCCTCCGACAATATTCTTTGCTGCAAAAGTAGTTTAGATCTAGTTAGAGAGACTGCATGCAGATGGTGGCTCAGTAGGTGTGTTCATGCTGTGCAGCACAGAAATCCACTTTGTTCTATCCAACCCAATGTAATTATGAGTAGGGTTTTTTATTTCTTTGATTGGTGGTGTTTTGGTTTTTTTCCCCCCCCTAGGTATGGCTTACAAGGGACAAAGATATGGGTTAAAAAAAACAACTTCAGGGAAGCAAGTAAGATTCTGTACTTATGGTAAGATTTTGTCTGTACATTTTGCAGTGATCTTTCACTATTTTTTTGATCGTAAGAAGATTCTTAAAGTTACAACACTCACAATGAAAATGTATCATAAGTTGTTTTGACTTCCACATAAAAAATAACTGCAAATTTCTGTATCTCAATGTTTCAGATGAAAGATAAAACAACAGAAATTAAAATATTATTCTGCATATATATATTATTTTTATCAAATTGCATTTTAAACAATCTCCTGTTCTTAACTCTGAGGTTCGTAGTTTAGATTCAAACCTGAATCATAGCAATTTAGACTACAGTTTTATCTAATTAAGTGATGCCAATTTTTAAAAATATCACCAAGTTCATCTTCTCAATATTGCTTATTTGCTGTCTCCTGAAATTGTCCAAGGTACCTTCAGAACATGCTCAGAAACATTTCTATAGAGGTCTGCAAGAATTCTATCCTCTAAGCTGCTTTTCCAAAGGCAGAGCTTACCACTAAGAAGGCAAGGGACAGACACTATTTTAGAATAGAAACCACAAGTATAATGA
Source organism: Syrrhaptes paradoxus (assembly GCA_013400615.1). Lineage (NCBI taxonomy): Eukaryota > Metazoa > Chordata > Aves > Pterocliformes > Pteroclidae > Syrrhaptes > Syrrhaptes paradoxus. The sequence goes on from VZTO01009732.1 coordinate 24,999, forward strand.
GATCAGTGTATGTTGTCATAGAAGTTAATAGCTTCCTCTATGTAAAAAATTGACTTTAGTGTTTTCAAATAAGTTTCTCCCAAAACTATTAAAATGTAACTTTTCTCTTTGTAGTTTAACCAGAATTTGTTCTTCCTGCAGTTGCTGCTCTTGTGTTTGTTCTCTTCACATACAGCTAGATACGTGTTTGACAGTTAAGAAGCATACACAGCAAGGGTGCTAATGGCTCATTCACAAACAGTTGTATGAAGCTAGAGACTTATTTCAAAATTTGAATTTAGGCAAAGTGCTATCAGTGTACACCTCTAGAGTGTCATCAAGCACTTGATGTCCCTGATATACTACAGTTGTGTTGCTGTCAGCTATAACCATATGACTCATTACAGGTACTTTGGGCTTTAGTCTTTTTTACTATGAAAAAAAAAATTGATGTGGTCATTATTTTCAGTTCTCTCTTGTATACAGAAAAAAAAAATAGGAACTAAATACGAACTAGTATTCTTCGCCTTCTGCTCTCCTGTTATTCCTTATAAAAAAAAGTAACATGAAATGATGGTGTGGGGTCTCACAGCATATTTAAGAGATCACTACTAGTGGCCTTTTGAATGAGAAATGGGTAATAATCTGGTATTTTCTTAACATGTCAGATGATGTACTTCCTGACTATAATCTTTTCCATTTTTCCTTCTCAGTCAGTACCTCTGTTCAGCCTAAAAATAAATGGAAAATAAGCAAACAGGGTACATTGCTCC
>VZTO01009737.1:0-10470 GCA_013400615.1 Syrrhaptes paradoxus
AATAAGGTCTAGCAGTGCTAGATATATATATAAAATAATCATATTATTATTAGTTTTCCATTAAAAAAAAAAATATGTGAAAGGGTCATACCTGAGCCCAGCTGCCTTCTTCAGACTCTTTCTGTGTTATCAGCAGGAAGCAATTAGTAAAGCAGGTAAAAAGGCAATAAAAATGAGTTACAAAAATATGTGAGTTTCATGCATATGTTAATCTTAGTACAAATGAATACATAAATGTAAAATGTGCTGATAAAATATCTGAATTCCAGTCAGTGGCAAAGCCCTGGGGTAAGCTACCTTAAAAATGACAAGACTAAAACCATAAAATCTTAGTAGGGCAAATCTAGCTAAGTTTTCAAGATATAAAATCATTATAGCTTGATGAAACTTTACAGCACTATCTTAAACACTATATGGTTTCACGATCAAAACACAACCATTTACTTATAAAATTGGCTATTAGAGATGCGAATTTTTGATTCTAGTTAGATTTTGCAACATTCACAATAAAAAGCTGTCTTCTTGTAAATGTATTGCAAAGGAGCTTTTTATGTAAGAATTTAATGGCAAAACTATATTTTTCTGTCTGACCAGTTATACAGGAATGACTTTACTTTTCAGGTCAACTGAGTGTTGTTGTATTTATATTTACCAACAATAATAAAATTGAAAAGCAGCTCAGTTGTAAAAAAAATATTGATGAGAAAGTTCATGAGAAAACTTAAAAAAATAAAGCAAGTATAAATTTCTAAGAAATACGTCTTTATTGCATCAAAATTTAGCTTTTGTACCTCCCTCCCATTTATGGATTGCTCTGACTATGAAGTTTTCCAAACTGAATATAGGTTTTTTCAGATGTCTCACTGTATGATTGAAACATGTTCTATAAGCACTGTTATGGAGTTGCTATGATGTAATGCTAAAACCAAAACCTAAAATAACACATGTTCCAAGTACAAGAAAGAAGTCAGAACTATTGAATAAAATCTATTAATATTTCTTTATGTCCCCTTTGAAGCAGGGAGAGGTTTGACAAGAATCAAAAATAAATTACACACTCCATGCACCCTAAATCAAACAGCAGGAATACATGAGTATGGACATGAAAGACTCAGCATTAATGAAAACACCGAGTTGTCTAATACACCATTCTCAAGCCTTTTCTTATTTCTTTCTGTTTCAGTGGATATGAAACTATGTTTAGAAGAGTTACTAGGGAGTAGACTATGGGGGGAACGCTGCATCTGTAACCACGACAATTTCATTTCACTAAATGAGGTTTCAGTAGCAGTAAAACTATTCCATACTGTAAAACTCCAATACTGAATTTAGGTTCACACAATTTTTGTGATCGCAGTACAGCTTGTAATTTCTTTTGCTGAGAAATGATGTACCTGTTCTTTAAGTTCAATTTCACTCCTCACCATGACTTTCTAATGGCATGCTTGGGATGCATCCCACAGACGATATGGTGTCTGTGTTGAAGCAGATACATCCTAGTTCTTGTTTGAGCACTGAAACCATTTTAAATGGAAGTGGAAAGACTAACCGTTTTAGCTGGAGCAGCAAGATTTTCCATCTCTTCATGGGTCACCCAAACATTGCCTGAGGGCTATGGATGAGGCCCACAGGGAGGCAGGTGGGATCCACATTAGGTAAGCAGTGGTAAAGAAGAAAGGCAGCACCACTGTAAGTTAACAGTGTATAGCATCACCATCAGCACAACCATGTTCTTGCCTGTACCGAGCTGCAACTAGAGACAACTTTAGACAACTTGTTTTGTATCTTTCATTAAGAGGATTCTGAACAGATGCGATGGAGTATTTCAGCTAGAACTGGTGGATGAAATCTGTCGAAGCACCGTCACAAGGGAAAGAATAATAATTACAGTTGCATTTCACACACAAGTGGCAAATACAACCTTTATCTCATAGCTCTGTCTGGAGGTAAGCTTCAGTTCTCAAAGATTTTCAAGCCTAAATATTCTGCACATATCACATGCTCATATTGTAATCTAAATAATGATCACTTCCCCCATGTTTCTGTAAATCAAAAATGTCAAGAGAATTCACTTGTAAAGCTATTTTTTCTCATCCTATTGTTTTCAGTCAGATTATTACTAGGACAATGAGATGAGGCAGGCGATGGGTGTGGAAGTCTGCTGTGCACATAAGGTGAAATTTGCTGTGTTTTCTTAGGATATGAAGTAAATTAACTCATTTCCTGAGAAAGAGGGGAGGCAGAAAGACTTGGGACACAGAAATGCACATTCCACAGGAAGGCAGCTTTGTGCTGCCAATCACTCAAGAAGAATTAAAAAAAAAAAATATGTGAAAGGGTCATACCTGAGCCCAGCTGCCTTCTTCAGACTCTTTCTGTGTTATCAGCAGGAAGCAATTAGTAAAGCAGGTAAAAAGGCAATAAAAATGAGTTACAAAAATATGTGAGTTTCATGCATATGTTAATCTTAGTACAAATGAATACATAAATGTAAAATGTGCTGATAAAATATCTGAATTCCAGTCAGTGGCAAAGCCCTGGGGTAAGCTACCTTAAAAATGACAAGACTAAAACCATAAAATCTTAGTAGGGCAAATCTAGCTAAGTTTTCAAGATATAAAATCATTATAGCTTGATGAAACTTTACAGCACTATCTTAAACACTATATGGTTTCACGATCAAAACACAACCATTTACTTATAAAATTGGCTATTAGAGATGCGAATTTTTGATTCTAGTTAGATTTTGCAACATTCACAATAAAAAGCTGTCTTCTTGTAAATGTATTGCAAAGGAGCTTTTTATGTAAGAATTTAATGGCAAAACTATATTTTTCTGTCTGACCAGTTATACAGGAATGACTTTACTTTTCAGGTCAACTGAGTGTTGTTGTATTTATATTTACCAACAATAATAAAATTGAAAAGCAGCTCAGTTGTAAAAAAAATATTGATGAGAAAGTTCATGAGAAAACTTAAAAAAATAAAGCAAGTATAAATTTCTAAGAAATACGTCTTTATTGCATCAAAATTTAGCTTTTGTACCTCCCTCCCATTTATGGATTGCTCTGACTATGAAGTTTTCCAAACTGAATATAGGTTTTTTCAGATGTCTCACTGTATGATTGAAACATGTTCTATAAGCACTGTTATGGAGTTGCTATGATGTAATGCTAAAACCAAAACCTAAAATAACACATGTTCCAAGTACAAGAAAGAAGTCAGAACTATTGAATAAAATCTATTAATATTTCTTTATGTCCCCTTTGAAGCAGGGAGAGGTTTGACAAGAATCAAAAATAAATTACACACTCCATGCACCCTAAATCAAACAGCAGGAATACATGAGTATGGACATGAAAGACTCAGCATTAATGAAAACACCGAGTTGTCTAATACACCATTCTCAAGCCTTTTCTTATTTCTTTCTGTTTCAGTGGATATGAAACTATGTTTAGAAGAGTTACTAGGGAGTAGACTATGGGGGGAACGCTGCATCTGTAACCACGACAATTTCATTTCACTAAATGAGGTTTCAGTAGCAGTAAAACTATTCCATACTGTAAAACTCCAATACTGAATTTAGGTTCACACAATTTTTGTGATCGCAGTACAGCTTGTAATTTCTTTTGCTGAGAAATGATGTACCTGTTCTTTAAGTTCAATTTCACTCCTCACCATGACTTTCTAATGGCATGCTTGGGATGCATCCCACAGACGATATGGTGTCTGTGTTGAAGCAGATACATCCTAGTTCTTGTTTGAGCACTGAAACCATTTTAAATGGAAGTGGAAAGACTAACCGTTTTAGCTGGAGCAGCAAGATTTTCCATCTCTTCATGGGTCACCCAAACATTGCCTGAGGGCTATGGATGAGGCCCACAGGGAGGCAGGTGGGATCCACATTAGGTAAGCAGTGGTAAAGAAGAAAGGCAGCACCACTGTAAGTTAACAGTGTATAGCATCACCATCAGCACAACCATGTTCTTGCCTGTACCGAGCTGCAACTAGAGACAACTTTAGACAACTTGTTTTGTATCTTTCATTAAGAGGATTCTGAACAGATGCGATGGAGTATTTCAGCTAGAACTGGTGGATGAAATCTGTCGAAGCACCGTCACAAGGGAAAGAATAATAATTACAGTTGCATTTCACACACAAGTGGCAAATACAACCTTTATCTCATAGCTCTGTCTGGAGGTAAGCTTCAGTTCTCAAAGATTTTCAAGCCTAAATATTCTGCACATATCACATGCTCATATTGTAATCTAAATAATGATCACTTCCCCCATGTTTCTGTAAATCAAAAATGTCAAGAGAATTCACTTGTAAAGCTATTTTTTCTCATCCTATTGTTTTCAGTCAGATTATTACTAGGACAATGAGATGAGGCAGGCGATGGGTGTGGAAGTCTGCTGTGCACATAAGGTGAAATTTGCTGTGTTTTCTTAGGATATGAAGTAAATTAACTCATTTCCTGAGAAAGAGGGGAGGCAGANTCTAGCTTGAATGTACTGTTTTCTCATTTCATATGTGTCAATGCTCTTATGTTTTGAAATATTCTCTTATGCTCTTAAAATCAAAATGAGTTGTGTTTAGTAATTCAACATCATGTTGAGTCTATACTGCTTTATGAGGTGAAATCCATTGTGATTCATAGTATTACCATTATATATGCCATAACCTATAGCATATATAACCATTTTGAGGGGAGAAAATAACAGATGGGGAACTATAATATATAAAGAATGTCAGCAATGTGAAGATAAAAGGCCAGCCAATAGGAACATGAAGAATCCTGTTGCCCACTTGATCATACAGCTCAGTGATTCCAGTACCCCTGGAAGGTATCTCAGTTCTCATTTCCACCAAAAGATTCTCCATGAATTCCATAAAGATGAGAGATTACAAAATACATATATTATTATTATTATTATTAACATCATTTTTATTGTTATCTTAGTATTACAAGTCTAGGCTGCACTACTTGAGTAGTAGTCTTTGTCACTCACTTCTGTGCCATGTTTCCTATCTGATCTGCTTTTTTTCTTTCTGTTACAGTCTCTGTTGCTTCTTTCATAGCCATCACCATCAGCCCCTCAGCATGAAACTACTCCCCTTTCACTACCTTGGTTCCTTTTTCACCTCATCAGTTCGGCCTGCTTTTCTTCATTTTCCACTATAAGCTGATTTTTATCTATGGCACATACATTCTTACTCTCCCCTAATGTATCTTCTTGTTCTTTTTGAAATATTTTCCCCTTTCCTTTCAGACCTGTAACTCTGCATTTCTTCTTTACTTGCTTCCTTCCCTTCTCCTGCCACTCTCCCCCTTTCTCTCCCTTCCTCATCAAATGCACACGCTCTGCTTCTCCCTTCCGTACTCTCCCTACACACCTCCAACCACTGCTTCTCTTAAAAGCATGAAGAATCTAAAGTTGACTCAGATTTGGTAACATTTGAAAAGATGCAAAAAGGGGGAATGCGAACAAGATTCAAAAGAGCTGTGTTCCTGCATAACCTCTCCCTCCCCTTCCTGCCTTACCTGCTGCGCTCCCCCCTCCTCCCCCTCCCAAAAAGATAAAAAAGAGAAACACAATCTGATTTGTTAGGAGAGTTGACTTGAATGAAGAGAAAGGCAAAAATACAGGTATAATTACAAAAGAGATGCTCCATACTGATCATTTAGATAACATCAAGGTTAATCAAAAGCATGACTTAAAAAAAATAAGAATATCTGCTAAAGGAATAATATCAGCGATCAACAATCAACTGAGTGATGAACAAGTCCCTCTACATCTCTATAGGACAGTTCCCACTGATTGTGAAGTGTGTGTTACCACAGAGCCCCTCTCATACTGCAAAAGTCTTTCTGCTGACTCCTGCAGGGTGAAGTGGGGAAGAGACAGTTAGCTGAACAGGACTCACTGTTCTGGATGTTGGAGGTGCTGATGGACTTGTCAGTGATACCATCTCCTGGATTGCTAATCGGAGTTTTAAGCGATGAAGAGGATTGCTGATTCCAATTTCTCTTTGAATCTCAGTATCAGACAAAGCAGACATAATGGCTCCGCTCTTCACGTTGGCACGGCAGGCAGCAACATACCAGGCTGGCATGCCTAGCCAGAGCTGTTGAAAGAAAAGACACATTCATCTAAAGTGTTGCTTCATTTCTCAAATGAAATTAATCATCAAGGCACCTATCAATCTGGATAAGCATGGTAATACACGCAAATGAGTATGACTATCGTAGTCTTACTAAAGAAACTAATTGTTTCAGAACCTTTGAAATTTCCATGGTTTCATGTGAACTTTTTTGTTGCTTTTACTGTAACCAGAACTTTAAAGCAAGGGATGCTTTGAATTATTTTTAGAGCTGTGTGCCTCCATCACCTGGGCTACTCTCTAAGTCTTTACTGAGCAAGTAGTGGCACAAGTCAGTGTTACTACCCATTGATTGTCTTATCACATGCAGAAATCAATCTAAGCGGAATTGATTCAGTAATTTTTTTCACTTTTAAACTAAAATGGCTTTCTCTCTTTTTCCATATTAGTCCCCATGCTGTACTCATCAGGCACAATGTTACATTTCTCCACTTTTACTTCTTTGGTAGAAATAAATCAAGCACAGTTCAGATAACCAGCCTAGTGAGGACGGAGCTTACTGTAAATTTGGAAACAGTCTGGTATGGTGTCACGTCCCAGCTAGAAATAAGTTACAAGTCGCAGCAAAATGTGACCACTACATCAACTGCGGATTTAGAAGATACATACTTGTAACTTCATGCTTTTCTTCTCCTTCTGTTAGTCTTACCAGCCTAGGTCAGCAACAGCCCCTTGCTTCATTGTCTTCATGTCAAGACTTCATTAGTCTTTCCTTGTAAGAGGTACTCTCCACTCGTAGCAGTCTTTCCTGGGACCTACTGAGTATGAATTCCTCTAGGTTTTCTCAGCTTTCTCATTTTGTGCTGCCTCATTAATATGACTGTCAGTTTCTACTGCTCTTTGCTCCCTAAGGAGATAATTCCATAGCAGGGATACATACATGTGGGAAGTTTTTGTGACAGTATGAAATACATTATGCTATAGCAAAAACCATGAGAAGGACATAAGCAGTGAAGGCCATATCACTGAGATTTTGGGGATAACAATAGAAAACAAAGATAGACCTAGCTAGGTGCATCTTGAACAGGCCATCAGAATTAGCTGATTTCATTATTTTAATTTTTTCTCTTAATAATGGCTTACTAAAAGAGGACACAAGGTCCAGGAAATGAGTCAAAATATGCCATCAGTAAATTCACCAGCAAATTTGTAAAGCAGAAACAAATTGAAAGGATTTTTAATTTCTTGCAGTGCAGGGAAGTACTGTGTGGTTATTAACAAGTCTATAACATATCTGGGAAATATTTACTTAAAAGGCAGCTGTTAGATCACTTTTATGTTACAGAGAAAGCAGACTTGAATGTCAGATTCCGAAAGAGCTCAGTCAGGCTTTTCTGTACTGACTCCTGATGTATCACAGAGCTTGAGGAATGACTGCATCATGTTTCAGAAAGCCCTTCCCACTGATGGGATGAGCCACTGTCCTCCATCCAATGCTAGTCTAAACATTAAAAATACGCTCTAATTCCAAATAACTGTAAAAAAATACAAAGTTTCATGAAAGTCAAAAGGTGAAAATAAAAATTATGTAGATTGCACCCAGCTGCACTTAAACAAAGGGCCATGAGGAAACTATACATAGCTGTAATATTCCCATTTCATTTGACATTAATTTTTTTCATACATGCACTTGAAAAGCAGGAAAATATAAATACTGGGATTTATTCACCCTGCAGACATAGATTCAAATGTTTGCCACTCATTAGGTAAATTCATTCTTTAATAAACAGCTGTCTCTACTAGAAAATGCAGTTAGATGAAAACAGTCTCTAAAAAAGAGGGCATAGTAATTGTTCTAGGAAGAGAACCCAGATATCAAGATTGATATCGTTTTCCAGAATTACTTAAGAAAACCCATGGTTCTTAAAATATATCTCAGCTATGTCTGTGCTACATACAAATGACCAGAATAAATGGTAAGGCCAAAAAGTTAAGCTCTGAAAAGTTTGTAAATGTCACAATTGTGATCACAGATACTTCTTTAATTTAGGCATTTGTCTTCTTTAATATTAATTTAATTTTTTAGTTGAAGGTTTACCTATTTTCCTCAGGAGAATAAGAAATGCACAGAGTATCCATCTGCTGATTACATGCACTGATGCTCACTGAATAAATACAGTACTTCTGCCCTCATATCTTTTTATCATCAGTATTCAATCTGCATTGAATACTGCAACATAAACTTCCTCATGGGCTTTCCTGTGCTACTCTCATCATAGAGGTCAAGACGTTCATAGATATCAATTTTTCTTTACAGCCCCTCCCTGAGACAGTGGGAAGCATATCTTATTTTGCAGCTAGGAATCAAGGGAGAAAAAGAGTAGGGCTTAACTTGTCAAAAAGTCTTCAAATTTTGGATCACATTGGAGGACATCAAGCATGGATTCTTCTCAGTATTCAGAAATGTATAGACCTTTGTATGTTCACATTTCCAGCAAATCAGCTTTGCCTGTAATATTGAATACTTCTGACTGACAGAAATCCAGTTACAGAACTCTCAAAGTCATATGAAAAATTCAGGTAGTGGCTGAATTAATGAATATTCCACATTAGCAGAGATATTTTTTGGGGAAGGAAGGTACCATTCCATTTTCCAAGGTCATGCATAAACACTTGAACTGCCTTTCTGCAGTTTTTATCTTTTTCATTAGGTAGTTTCACGAATTCCAATTTGAAGCAGAAATATTCTAGACATTAGATGCTTTCATTCCTCATCCTTCATTGATTCCCTGAACATATTCCCCTTAAATCTTGGGAGAGGGACCTTTTTTTTAATTGAAGGGAAAAACTCTACAAATTCTATCTGATGATCAATGGATGATACCCAGAGCAGACATGAGAATAGATGGGAATATACAGAGACTCGTGGTATAGACAAGGAATAGACATCTGTTCCTTGAGCCAACAAAGAGCTTGTATCTCCACTGAAGTGATACAGCTTTGCCATGTAAAAATGACTGTGTATTTGTGTAAGAACATCCTTACTTTCTGCCTTTTCCTCCCCTTAGCATCTGGGTAAGTATTTTTTTAATAGTTCTTTCACCTAAAACATTCACTGATTTTTTGTCAAAACTGATGGACAGCTCTGCTGAATGTTTCTCTGGATGGGTTCCAAAATCCATTCATTTAGGCTGTCCAAATAAAGGAGAGCTCTCTGCAGATCAGATTTCAGAGATGAAGGCTCTGCCTGTCAAATCAGGGAGATTTCAACTTCGATCTTGCACATCCTAGGTGAAAATGCTGAGAGGAACACCTCTTTTTCCTATTCTGAGTGATATCTAGGTATATAAGCCCTTTCCCATTATATTTTAAAAAGACAGAAAGTTTAAAAGATCTTTAATTTTATTAAAAAATCTGAAGATTTAGCTTCTGTGTTAACCTCAAATAAAATTTGATACCTAATTTCTCCTTACTACATCATCCTACATAAACCCTGTCTGTAAAGTTCCTAGATATTTAGAGACTGAGAAATTATAAGATTCCAAAAATGCGGGGTTCAAGTGCATTTGATAAGCCTTTTTTCCTTGCCTTCATCCCTCTGTGCAATCCTCTCTTGCTTTTTTCAGCCCTAGTCTCTGATTTACACTATAAATTGTCAAAATCTGCTTAGTGCTCATGGCACAGTGCTTAGGGGAGAGAGGAGGAGACTTTAACATTCTCTTTAGAATTTGTAAGAATGAACACCCAGAAGCAGTCTACAAATGTGACTCATATTTCTGAGTTATGGCCAACACTTACCTCCAGCCAGGCAACCACTGTTGGCCCATCCCATTGTGCAAAAGGCAAACCCTTTCTCCGAGCTTCTTCCAGAAGTTCATGTCTAAAAATTAATCAAAAAATGTTAAGTACGTAGAGGTACACGTAGGGACAATATAGATGCAAATGTGCTTTTTTGTTAAGGATAACAACAGTGAAGCATGATGACAGGCGTAGAACAGGCATTGAAAACAATACAGCTCCTTCCCTTTTTTGAATGTATTCCTTAATCTATGCCAAACTCTTTTTTTTCTCTCTTTTTTTTNATCAAAAAATGTTAAGTACGTAGAGGTACACGTAGGGACAATATAGATGCAAATGTGCTTTTTTGTTAAGGATAACAACAGTGAAGCATGATGACAGGCGTAGAACAGGCATTGAAAACAATACAGCTCCTTCCCTTTTTTGAATGTATTCCTTAATCTATGCCAAACTCTTTTTTTTCTCTCTTTTTTTTTTTTTTGTGCCTTTTTACATTTTTTTTAAAACCTACTTCACAAAAGGCAAAGTTTTTTCTCTTCTTAGCTGAAACAAAACAAAATTGGGATA